>CALNHX010004322.1:0-129922 GCA_940337035.1 Agriotes lineatus
TCCGAGGTCGTAAGTAATCCATAGACTGTATTTACTTCTTGCACAAAGGCTCTTTTAGTTACCTGTTCTTCACTTGAGATAATCTTCCAGGTAACATTTTTAAATTTGCACTGATTTAACACAACTATTTAATACTGCAAATGTACCGTTACGTTTAGAATTTTTTCGCACTACTTCTTCCCAGTGCGGATTGAGTGTTTTCCTCTTATTTTGGAACGTACCTATTTCTTGTTAAAAGACAATTTTCATCATCCTCGAATCCGATTTATTGAAAGGAGGTGCATTCTTAGTAACGGGTGTTCATAAACAATCGTCATCCCAGTAGGTTTTGACTTCAGAAACGTATGTCTATTAAAATTGAGAAAAAATGCTCTATGACAGAACTCAATGACGTTTCATTGTGTTGCACGAATTAATCAAAGACATAACATTTTGTTTTTCAAAGCAACTGGGATGACGACTGTTTATGAACACCCGTTATTTTTCACTTGAATCTAATTAAGTAGGTACTAACTCTTAAATGTTGCTTCTGTTTTCTAGGAAACAAATGCACGTTTTCAATAAATACCAGCCAACAATTTAACCCATCTTTTAATTTAACTCATCCGGTTTTGATGTATAATCATAGCGCAATTTCACGATTTTCCATTCAATTAGTTTTGTAAATTTATCTATCCAGCCTCAGCGGAGGTCTAGTGCAAAAGTGCGGTGTCTATAAATAAACCCGCCTTTGAAAACCAATGGACCTTTGTGCCTAATTCCTAGACCCGAGCCAAAAAGCAACTAATATTGAACAGGGCATGAAAAAGGAGCTTCTGGCTTTTGCTTACCCGATGTTCATTCACCGAATTCTAAACCGCATTAGGGCCGCTTCTGCAGCTTAATCACGAAAAGAGTCGTTTCCGCCTTAAATTCGCGTTTGTTTAACAAGTCTTAGGTACAGGTCGATTAGTTCGACTTTTATTTTTACAAAAATACCTTCACATAATGGAAGGTTAACAAAATATATGTTTTTATATAATAGACTGATTTTGCAATTTAAGGTATAATTGCTTTGCGTTTTTAATTTTAAAAAAAGTTGGAGGCGCCGGGCATCGATCCCGGTACCTCTCGCATGCTAAGCGAGCGCTCTACCATCTGAGCTACGCCCCCTGAGCACATATTTGGGAAGTAAATGCAATATCATCGGCAATTTATGAAGCTTACATAAAAGTTTCATAAATTAAAGTCTAGCATTCAGTTAATTATTATCAAAGCATTTTAGATTCTAAAAGCTGTAACAATATCTGTATCCTCAATAGTGACACATGGTTGTGCTGACTGGTATTTTATATTAGTCGAGATAGAGGAACAGATAGCGCCACAGAGCTTACTGACTTTCTAAGGACGCTTACAATTTCTAACTTTGAATTCTTTTTACAAACATCAGCTGCTTGTAATTGTATGTTTAACAATGTGTAACACATATGGACATATGCCTCAGTAACGAATGTAATTATTTTTCTTCTAGAAACAGTAGGTACTTATATAAAAACAACCCACACGCATATTTAGCAGCAATAGGTACCTATAACACATTTTAACTATATGGCATCTTGTCATACTATTTATTCTCAAAACTCAAAAATCTTCACAAAAGTCAATAGCCAGTCGAAATACAGTTTATTGAAAACTGTTAACCGTTGAAAGAATGCCTTTGAATTATATTTTGAAAAGTAGAATAGAGAGAGCAGCAGGATATAAAAGATCAAAGCGATTGCGTTGATAAATGCTGCAGTAATTTGTTAATTAGCAAATAAACCATTCAAGTTTATATTTAACCAGTTTTTATACATATTGATCAATGATGTTTAATTTTTTTAAATATCCCAACAGCAGCGTTTCAAAAAAGTATTATTATTTCAACATTTGGTTGACAGTGTAATGGTTTAATTTCTTAATTTTCCTGGCCTTGCCGCTACCTATATAGATACGTTATAGCAAAGAATATAGATATCTATATTCTTTGGTTATAGTGCACTATCCTTAAATATGCGCAGGTTTACAAAGTTATTCTCCAATGTGAATGCATATATATGCTCTTTGATAATATATGGAGTATTGAATTTGAATAGCGCTGCTTTTTTCCAGTGTGAAATTAGTGCTTTGATGGAGACTTCGTATTGGTAGTTTCCAATACCAGAATTTCATCCGAAAATGTACTAGAAAGCAATTTATTTGAACACAACTAGATCCCTCACTGATTTAACATATGTTTCGCCATTCGCCTCGTTACACTACCGGTTATCAATTAACATTTTCCAAAATTAAGAAAAATGTATTATTTATGATATAATATATATTACAACATATTATATTCTAAGCGATATTTATTAGAATTTACATTAAAGTTTAAAGCCCCAAACATTGCAGCCAATTGGGGAGTAACTAACACTTCCTCGAAATCCATATGATCCCACTGTAACTCACCACTAATTCTATACATATTTTATTCTGTCCATAGTTTCAATTTATACCTTGATCGCCAAAAGATTGGCATCAAATGCGAAACATCTTTATTTAGAGTTTTTTGGAATATCACAACCCTGACGATCGAAGGTGTTTGAAAAACATTACAATTGGACCAAACAAAGGTTGTC
Source organism: Agriotes lineatus (assembly GCA_940337035.1). NCBI lineage: Eukaryota > Metazoa > Arthropoda > Insecta > Coleoptera > Elateridae > Agriotes > Agriotes lineatus. The sequence continues at coordinate 2,640 of CALNHX010004322.1, forward strand.
AATTGAATTCTGTTATCCGTCAAATTTTAGTTTTTTTGGAAAGAATCGCGAATAATGCATATACTAGTCAAGTTAGAGAAATTTACTAAAAAAAAGTGGTCTAAAATGTGATTTTCTATTTAAATACGAAATTTTGGCTTAAAATTTTGAAAAAATCCAAAATTTTTAAAACAAGTACACTGAATAAAGAAAATTCTTACTCGGACTACTGTAAAAGAACATTTACAAGATTTTTTGTAACTGTAATTCAGTAACAGGAGTAGACTGGAGTTTTTAGAAGCCATTTAAATAGAAATTAATTATCATTATAAAATATTTCTCCTGAAAAGCGTCTTGAATCGAAAACGTAAAAATTATGCGAACATATTACCTTTTGGTAATTAATAAAAAATCTAAAGGAGTAATTAACATTTTATTTTACTTTTCCCCAATCTTCAGTCTCCACATAAAAAAAAATTAATTTCAAAATTAAGTCTTAGTATGTGAAATTTTGAAAGATATTTAAAAAAAATAAAAATAAAATTTTTGAGAAAGTTAAAGAAAAGAGTTGTTTTCTGACCTTGAGAACTCAACAGAGTTAGCTAAAATTAACACAAACTAAAAAATTCGCATTGAAATCTGACTTAATTTCCGAAAAATGGCACTTTTTGGATTTTGTAAATTTCGAAAAACACCATTTTCTAAGTAAAAATCACTCGGTATATCTGATAGGGGCTAATAGGCTTTCAGAAGAGAACAAATTATTGCCGTAAAAAGTTTTTAAAAATCAAAATTGAAAATATTTCCCATTTGATGGGCGGTCATTGTATAATGCCAAGTGTCAAGTTCAGGTCCTGGTTTGCGGAAAGTTCGTTCCCCACATTTCGTTCCCGGGATATTTCGTTTCCCCACATCTCGTACCCGGAAACTTCGTTCCCGAGCGAGCTCAATTTGTCTCCTAGATTACAGGGTGTTGAAAAACGAGTGCAGCGATCGGAATGCAGTTAGAAAAATGAAAGATATTTTAATTTATTTATTTATTATAATAAACTTCTAAGAATTATATACTGTATGTCTTCGGCTTGAGTTTACAAGAAGGAATTCAATCGGTGTTGGTTACTAAGGTTCGGCCATAGTAAGATATCTTCAGCTAATGTCACTTTTTTAACTCCTTCCACTTTTCTTCCACCTCTTGTTTTTCTCTCTGATATATCTTTTCTATACTGTGTGGGAACTTAATTCATTTGGGTAATTTCTAGCATTCCTATTTTACACCGTTTATCTTTCTTTAACTTCTGTTACACGTTGTTGAAACTTTTTGTAAAATATGCTGTTTTTCTTTTTTTATATCACCTTGCATTATTCCACTCTTCTAAAGCAGTTCCTAACCTCTTTGTTCGCCACTGCTCAAAAAAGGTTTCTTCAAGAGCCCACCGCAGCTCACCCCTGAATAGCTATAAGATATATTCTGCTGAATTTTAATTTGCTGTCTAAATTTCAGAGCCGAACTTCGTCGGCTGCTTCGACATCGGTGAGTACATTCTGTTCTTCTTCCGAGAGACGGCGGTAGAGTACATCAACTGCGGCAAGAGCGTCTACTCACGGGTGGCGCGTGTCTGCAAGAGGGATACCGGTGGCAAGAACATCCTCTCGCAGAACTGGGCCACGTACACGAAGGCGCGTCTTAACTGCTCCATCCCAGGCGAGTTCCCCTTCTACTTCAACGAAGTCCGTAAGTCGCCCTCCGAACGCCCTTAAGAACCCTAACCGATTTCTTTCAAGAGAGCATGTACAAAATCCCGGGAGACGACTCCAAGTTTTATGGCATCTTCACGACCTCCGCTAACGGCCTCATGGGCTCGGCTATCTGCTCCTTTCGGCTCTCTGACATTGAGGAGGCTTTCAACGGGCGGTTCAAGGAGCAGGCCTCTTCCCTGTCCGCCTGGCTCCCGGTTCTGTCTGGTCGAGTCCCCGAACCTAGGCCTGGGGTCTGCGTCAATGACACGGAGACCCTGCCGGACAGCGTGCTGAACTTTATCAGGTCCCATCCGCTCATGGACTCGGCAGTCATGCACGAAGACCACAGACCCGTCTTCTTCAAGAGGGACTTGATCTACACGAAGCTGGTGGTTGACAAGGTCATCGTTGACATAGGGGGTGCTGTTATGGAATACACCATCTACTATGCAGGCACAAGTACGGGTCAATATACTTCTGGGCAAAGAGTGGCTTGGTAGTAATTGTTTGAAAGTGAAAAATTTAGATATTTTGTTTAATTGATGTCTGTACAACAATTGCTTGTTAACAATACAAGCAATAAATCGATTGCTATTATATGGTGCGGAGTTTTTAGGTGATGGAAGAGTCTATAAGATTATGCAGTGGTATAAGCAGGGAAGCGAGTTCTCTTCAATCCTTTTGGACATATTTGACGTGACTCCTGGTGAGTCTGTTCAGGTCATGGATATTTGTCACGACTCTAAAATTCTGTACGTGGCTTCGGACTATCGCGTGAAGCAGATTGATCTTATCATGTGCAGTCATCGTTATGATAATTGCTTGCGGTGCGTCCACGATCCATACTGTGGGTGGGACAAGGACGCTCATCTCTGTAGACCTTATTCTCCTGGGTAAGTTTAAAGTATATTGTTATTGCTGTCCATGTGGTATATCACAAACTTACCAAAATATGTATGCACAGAGTATCATTTCTTCAATGAATGAAAGAAGGCAAAAACAATGCGAAAACGAAGGATGATATAATTACAGAATTCCTTTTGGTAGTCCATTTCCCTGCAACTGTAAAGTTTTAACTTCGGCAATCTTTTGGTCTAAAAATTCCAAACTGAAAGCAGCTTTGGTCATCAAGAATAATGTGTATCTTAGTTTCCAGAGTATTTTAAATCGGCAGTCAGTTGAACATGGTAGCAAAATTCTACTCAAAGCACCCAATGAAAACTTCTCATTATGACGGTGGTTTTTACATTGGATTTTTCAGTAGCATGTCGTCATAATGAACTCAACTTTATGACAATTGATGACACAGAAAAAAAACAAAAACACATAAGCTAAGACATTACAACATACTACCTGACAACTGACAAGATGGATAATGTACTTAACGAAGCTTAAATTATCAAAAATATAGAAAATCGATCATTCTCGCTTCGAACAGAACTGGAAAAATCCACATACAGTTCTTAAGCTGAAGTAAGAACAGGCCTTCACTAGCGAAAGTCAAATCAATGTACCTTAAATGATACTGGGGGCTACGTAGAGAAATATTATTTTATCATTTTTAGACTTCACTATGTTGTTTTAAATGCCTGTGATGGAGTAGAAAGCTGCACAATAGGATTCGTGTACGGTGCTCAGCTCTGAACTTTGAACCTTACTTCAGTTTTAAATTTTTTATAGCTATTAACATATCTAGGAATGTTATGAGTATCATAACTGCCGCAGATGTTTTGAATTCCGAGCTCGTAGAGCGAGGATTTTAAAACTTCTAAGGCAGTTATGATTCATAACATCCGTGATTTGTTCAATAGTTTATCGGTTGCTATATGGTTATGGTTGCCATGTAGGGTAATATTCTTTAACCCTACAGATAAGTTATGATCTAGTTACCAGCCTACTTTTGTATATGTAAACAAAGGCTTAATATCCTGAAACCGATAAACATAATTTACTGTGCTAAACTCCATAATTTGGCCCTTGCCTCATTTTCGAACATTTGAAATTTAGACCTTTCCTCGGTTTTGTACCTTTAAAAATACTTATTTAGCTGTAAAACACGCAGAAGTGCACTACCATCTACAAATGAAAATAATACAGGAAGTTTTAAAGAAACCTGTTAAAATAACACTCATAATATTACACTTGAACAGGTCAGCTTTGCAGCGGTTACCGCCACAGGGTTCTCTCTAAAACACTTCTTTAGAATGATTCCTGATCTTTGTCAGTAGCAATTAGTCGACGGCCTATGAAATAATTCCATAGGAGAAAGCAATATTGATACACACGCAAAATTTGGTGATAATTTACACGTACACTACTACAGGTTCAGCCTATTTATAGCACGACATAACATACTTAAAATTAACGGCAAATAACACTTGCAACATGAAATAATAAAAATAAATCACACTTAGCTAGACGCTTCTCCAGGATGTCGATAACGAAACTTGCGTTAATATTTCACAAAGTCAACTTTAAAAGGTACTGATTCCGTCTCGAACTGTCGAATGTGGTCAAATAAGAAGAGTGAGTAAACCACTAGGAAGAATTACTTCTAGAGAAAAGAAAACAAATTATATCTCACAAACATCAAGGTTAACACATGATAAGGCACATTACAATTACAATAAAATTACTCAAGCAGAGATTATGATCAAAAATTATTTTCTTCTACTGGGTGACTATAAATGATTGAGATTTTTTTCTTAGGTTGGCACTGTTTATGTAGGTGGCACTGTAAGTCTATGTCAAAATCGATGTTTGCAGGTTAGGTTTTGCGTCATTCTGTGTCAAAACTGACGCAAAACCTAACCTGCTAACCTCGAATTTGACTAACAACCGTATGCATAGTCGTCCGCCAGCGGCTCGCCGGAGTTTTGTTATGAATAGTATGTTGGCTGCACTGTACGTCTATGTCAAATTTGAGGTTATCAGGTTAGGTTTTCCGTCAGTTTTAACAGAAACTGACACAAAATCTAACCTGCTAACCTCGAATTTGACATAGACGTACAGTGCAGAAAACTTTTCATGCTGATTTATTTTTGGTTTCAAAAGCTAAATAAATTAGTATGTCATAAGAAGTACAAGCTCTACCAGTAGCTCACGAGGCCGCCCTCCGTTAATGGCGCTAAACGCTTTCCGCGGCGGGAGGACTCGCCGTGCGTCATCCGCTCCATTCCGCGCGAGGGATTTTTACTAAATTTGCCCGTTTTGCTGTGAATTTTTGCCAAAGCTGTGCATAGAACTTCGCCATTTGGTCGTGGCAGCATTTTAGACAACAGCTGGGAATCTGGCAGAGGGCGCAGGCCAAAGGCTCTTGAATACGCGTGCGACCTGAGAAAGTTCGAATATGGCGCTACGGACAATAAATGACTAACCCCAATGCGTCATGTAGCTACCAGACTGTAAGGTGCTCGCCCAAACCCCTTTTTGATATTATTAACGGGTTAATAGTCATGGAAACATGTAAACAAAATGACACGACGAACGGCAATGAACTGAATACAACAGCGGAAATCACCTTGTTGAACGTAATGGACTCGTCCGGACGTTTCTAGCTTTCTGCGCATCTATGACGCGGTGTACTTTACAAACTGAAAGACTTCTAGTAATCAACTTACTGCTGATATTTGTAACTTGGGTTGCAGATTTTGCTCTATCTTGAATATGAATGAAGTATAGATTTTTATATAAGTAAAAGTGACATTAAATGTCAAAACATAACCAAGCTCCGCAGAATTGGTTTTTATGTACTAAAGCACAATATGCAGCTCCAGTTGATGTTATGCTTTTGGCAGTACTGTTGCTGACACTGTAGGTCTATGTCAAATCGAGGTTAACAGGTTAGGTTTTGCGTCAGTTTTGACACAAACTGATGCAAAACCTAACCTCCTAACCTTGATTTGACATAGACCTACAGTGTCAAGTAACGTTATCAAGCTTTTTACATTACGAGAGAATAGTTTAAATGAACGAGCAACGTTAGGAGCGGTTTCTTTAAAATTCTCGAGTAATGTAGAAAGCAGATAACGTTACGTATATCGTAACACGGTTTATTTTATCCTAAAATACTAATCTTTTTCAAAAAGTAGGAAAAATCGTTATTAATGACACAATAGCCAGAAATATATCTGCTATGGCTGTGGTGGTATCATTCAATACTGTATTGTTGGTAGCACTGTCAGGTTATCTTAAATTCGAGATTAGCAGGTTAAGTTTTGCGTCAGTCTGTGTCAAATAACAAACAAAACCTAACCTACTAACATGGAATTTGACACAGACTGACATTGTCACTAACAATACACGTCAGTACTGCCAACATGTGATTAAATGCTAATAAAGTATTAGTATGTAATTTTTCTTAACAACACTAGTGCTGTTAAATGAATCTTAACGCAACTCGTTACTAATGAGATATTGTCAGCTATAATATCCCAAAGACAGTGATAATTACGAAATAAATTTATTGCAGTTTCCGCAGGCACGTTGCCTGGAAACAGCCCGACGCCAGCGGCGCAGGGCTGTTGCCTAAAAGCAACGTGCTTGAGGAAGTTGTAATAAAATTATAAGTATTTTTCAATGGTCGACGGATATTCGGTTAGACAATTTTTTGCCCTTGAAACTATTTATTTACATTTATTTAGTGAAAGTGCAATTATGAAAAGAATATGACATCTTAAAATACTTCATTGCAAACTGTCAAAAACTTGACGTAACATAGCAACCCGAACTGACCGCTGTACACAAAGTGATAACAACCCATGGGTAGTTTGCAATGTAAGAGTAATCTAATTGGTTGGCTCTAGACGATTATTATTCACGATAACCATTTCTTTCTTTTTATGTATGTATAATTTATTCATATGCAAGTGCATGTCCATATTGTCGTAATATGTTTCATTTCAAGTATATGTACTTATATATTATGTTTAAGTTAAATAGTAATAATTAGCTGTATAATGTTAAAATATGTTGAAAATGTACAACTGCTTATTTTGTATTTATGTACGTAAGCGATATCGGCTTGCCGCCTGCTTACTATTCTTAATAATAATAATAACAATTTTGCCCACATGACTAGAAAAGAGTTAATTTCATTGGATCACTAATTTCACAAAACATTGTCATAGTAACATAATAGGATAAAATAAAATTCATTTACAACGTGCAGAAAAATCAACACATTACTGGCACCCGAACAGTGAAACATGAGTAGGCTTTTACTCTGAAAGAGTAGATATCGGTGTCTAAAAGTAAATTCGGTAAAGATGTGTAAGGTATTTCGTATTTACAATTATTTGTGGGGTACCACTGTTTTGATTGCTCTAGTCTAAAGATGTTGACGTTCCCAATTTAGAAGGAAATGTTGTAGGCGTCTTGAAAATTTGCTCGATTAACTCCCCTTACCTTCATCTGCATGTTGCTTATTTTGCTTATAAACACATCTGCATATTTCCTTTTGCAAAACACAAATAAACAGTGGAAACTCGATACATTATATTGAACACATAAAAATTATGGGTAAAATAATTAGCGTGCAGCAGGAGCTGGTCTGCTATCAAGCCTGTTACTAGGAGGGGGTGGGAGATGCCGTAACAATGGTGTCACGGTATTACATGCTGTGTTAAGAAATTTTGTTAGACTGGGCACAATTCAACTAATACACTTCTGGACAAAATTAAAGGACCACCTACAAAAATTAAAATTACTTTATGAAAATCTCATATAACTTAATACATTCAGATATGTCATAGCTAGATGATTTCTACATTATTTAACTGGTACGTCAAAGAAGAAAATTAACAAATTAGACATAATCTACCTTAAATACAAAAAGTAATCAAAATTTCGAAAAAACAGTAAATTGAAAACAATTCAAAATAAAGCATTAACGTGAACTAATAACGAGTGTTTGTTTGCCTCTCGCAGCTATACATGCTTCCACCCTTCTTAGCCCACTCCTAATGAAAACTCGGATGCTTTCTTGTGGTATCTGGTGCCATTCTTGTATAAGCAAGTTAGACAGCTGTTCCAAAGTTATTGGAGGCTGAAGAACACTTCTAACTCGTCGGCCCAATTGATCTCATAGCCCCCAGAGGTGCTCAATGGGATTTAGATCTGGGCTTTTTGCTGGCCAGTCTAGACACTCAACATTTGCTTATCGTAAGACAGTTGTTAAAACATTAGCAATGTGCGGCCTTGCATTATCATGTTGGAAAATAAATCCTGGATCAAAATTTTCAGCATAAGGCTGTACATGTGATACAATAACCTCGTCCCTATATCTTGCTGCCGTCAGTGATCCATTGCGCGCAATAACTAACTCTGTGCGACCATTCAAACTTATTCCACCCCAAACCATCAAAGATCCTTCACCAAATTTCTCAACACCTCGAATGTTGCATTGCAGATACCTCTCACCTGGTCTTCGCAGAACGAGAAGACGGCGATCATTATGGAAAAGATGGAATCAAGACTCATCAGAGCGCCAATGGCTTTCATCCCATTCTTGGTGGTTCAAACAAAAAGTCAAACGATTTCTTTTAGGTAGCGCCGTAAGAACTGGACCAGTTGCAGGTTGTCTGGCAGTCAGATTAACTTCTTTCAACCTCCTTCGTACAGTTTATGTTGATATTTCTTTTCCAGTAGCCAAGCGTAGATCATTTTTTAACTCCCGAGACGTTACAAAACGCTTCCTTAAAGCCTGCTGCACTATTTAGCGATCTTCTCTGGCAGTTGTTTTCCTTGTAAGCACCTTGTCCCCTTCTTCTGGTAAAACTACCAGTGGTTCTATGCCTTGCAGCAGCTCTTTGCGCCACAGTTTTGTTTGTGTTTAGAATTCGAGCAACTTCCCGCTGCGAATATCCTTCGCGAAGAGGAATGATAATTTGAGCTACTTATCCGATTGCAAGATGATGTCATGGCATATTTTAGGAAAGGTTGAGGCAACAATAACTTTTTGTACTTTTTTCCCCGGATGGCCACACGTTACTATGCAAAAACAACTCAAAACTTTGTCTTTGACTCGTATTATTATTCTTGACATTTGTTCGTATGAAAACAATTGCATTGTCATTATTTATTTCTTCATGTCACACTAACAAAACAATGTAGAAATCATATAGCTATCACATATCTGAATTATATTAAGCTATATGATATTTTCATAAAGTAATTCTGATTTTTGTGTGTGGTCCCTTAATTTTGTCCAGAAGTGTATATTGAAAAGACGTTTGTCCTTCACATAAAGGAAAAAATTCAAAACGTGTGTCCATTAGGTGAACACTTGCTAGAACACACATAAAACAGAAATAAATTCAGACGGGCCTAAATATTGCATCTACGAGAGAAGGTGACAAACATGCAAGAATTACATACAGTAAAGAATTACTTTTTAGCGTAATTCAGTGATTAATTTAATGTTGGTTCACTTTTTGGAGTGAAACGGTAACTCAAATAACCACAAACTGAACCTCAACAGTTTGAGCACTACAGAAGTGATAATTACCTGACAATAAACCGCAAACACAAATGTCTTCACTGTAAAAATGATACTTCTGAAGCTGTGGCATCACGTAAACTAAACAAGTAAGCCGGGGTGGCCGCAAACATACATGTGGTTTGCTTGCGAGTCCTCCACATTGCTTCTGTCAGAATGAAAATAATTTCCCTATTCACAACAGCGAGCGAGCGAGTTCAAGACTGCTTACTGTGCTGCATGTTAACAAGCCACGACTGCAATCAAAACCAAATTATAACCTGTATCTTTCTTCGTGGACTCGAAAATCAAGCAGAAATTATTTATAGTAAAATATATTATTCGTTCTGTTGCTAGTGAGACAAATTTAATGGGCATATGTCAATCGTTTGAAATAATCATTGATGTTACAGCTTGCTCCAAGACGCAACCAACAGCACCATAAACATATGCGACAGCAGCGCCATAAGGAAGAAAATGCTGGCCACGTGGGGCCAAAGTCTTCATTTGGGCTGCTTCCTGGTAGTTCCGCCGGTGTTGACACTGCAGGAAGTCACATGGTACCACTTCTCCAAAGAGAAGGGACGGAACCGGATTGCCTTCAGGTATTTCAGACCCTCCCGTTAACCTTCAAAATATCAATACACAATATGTTTGCAGGCCGAGCAAGTACATAGAAACTGCTCAAAATGGTCTTATAATCCTGTCGGTCAACGAAGCCGATGCCGGTCTGTACGACTGCATGATGGGGCCCTCTTTGCTCTGCTCATACAACATAACTGTGGACAGCAGTCGCTGCACGCCCCCAGATAGAACCAAGGACTACAGGAAGGTATATTCGGACTGGTGCCACGAGTTTGAGCGTTACAAGTTCTCCATGAAGATGTGGGAGCAGAAACATAGTGTAAGATTTGACTCTAAATTTATTATAGACGAAGTGTGTGCAGCATTTATTGTTCCTGATCTACTTACAGAGTTGTTATCTAGAGCCTCCTACATTAAAATTTCATTTTCAAAGCACCTTTTGACAGCTGAATATTACATTTTTCTACTATGCCACGTCGGCGTTGTCTCGATTTCTTCTTGCATTTAAATTTCGATAGAAATATCGCTCTGTGCTATATCGGGAGAATAGAAGGATTGATCAAGTGTTTTAAATGTATCATTCTGAATGTTTTTTTTTTTGGTCGTGATTCATTGACCACATCTTAACTTTCCTTTGGCTCTTTCTTTGTGCAGCTTTGCTATTATCATTAAATAATGCCATTATGTCTGTCTCTTCACTTCACTTTAATAAAATGGATATAAATTTGTTTGCAGATGAAACTACTTTGTGTTCTGAGAAGATGAGATCCGCGAAAAGAAGATGTAATGACTTTTTATTATCTCCTGATTCTTCAAGTAAATCGATAAGATGATCGCCAATGTTTGAAAGCAAACATAGTGCTCAAAAGATAAAGAAAATATAAAACGTCTCGAACGAAAACGAACGAAAACTATCTAACTACAACTGTGATGGATTGCTTTAACAACTATTATAATACATATATGGAATTAAGTCTTTCACAGGCTTTGTCGTCCCATCGCTGTAACTATTTCTTGCCATTATTTGGTTGGTCGCTTTTCCTCTCTAATCTTCTATTCTTACTTCCTTCAAGTGCTTCGTCTTGGATTTGTTCCAATCGATTTAGCCTTCATTATAATCTTTATCATTCTTGAGCTTTTCGTATGTTGGTCGTTAAATAACCATCTTACTCTTTGTGGATTTACAAAGTGTTTTACAAGTAACTCACTGTATAATATGTCTAGTTCTTTATTCATCTTTTCTTGCCATTCTCCGTATTCATTTCGCCCGTCGTAAATTCTTCGTAGTCGTTTTCTTCCCCACACATGTAGGTACTATTGCGGAAATAATAATTTGCACAGCAAATTTTCCCAGTGCAAATGATGCTTATCGCAGTGGCTTTATGAAAGTGACACTGTCAAAATGCCGTATCACGTATTGTCAGAAGCTGAAAAAGCAATCGGTATCGCGGAACTGGAGGAGGGATGGTCCCTGCAGAGGGTGGCAGAGCATTTGGGTTCTAAGAAGTCCACAATTATGAGTTTGAAACGTAAGTGGAATGCAGCGCACTTCTTGGCACGTGTTGCTGGTGCAGGCGAGAAAAAGAAGTCCACTCAGGAGGAGGACGATGCTCTGGCAAACTACGTTAGGAACCATCCCTTTACCACGCCAGTTGAAGCTAGGGAAGAAACTTACTTTCCCGCCGGTATTAGAACGGCAAGAAGTTATATAAGACAAGCTGGTGTAAGAAACTCTGTAGCGACACGGAAACCCCTCTTGTCTCAAGAAAATATGTTTAGAAGAATGGACTTTGCCCATGAATATATCAACCGAGACAACGACTTCTGGAACAAAGTGATATTCAGTGACAAGAAAGTGTTTCAATCCGCAAACAACGTCATATTAAGAGTTTACTGCCCCAGAAATCAACGGTTCGAACAAAACTATTTGCACAAACATTAGCAAAGTGGAAGGTTTTCGGTCCATGTCTGGGCTTGGTTCTCCAGCAGCGTTGGGCCTGGCGCTCTTCATATTATAGACGGCCGTCTAACTGGCAAAAAGTATATAGTAGTTTTGAGAGATGTTATGCTTCCATCTGCAAGAGAAAGATTCCCTGACGATGATTTTGTCTTTCAACAGGTTGGACCAAATGGTTTTTCTTTCTCAATAATGCATCTAATATATATTTTTTAATAGGATAATTCCCCTGTGCATATGGCAAGGTTTATTAGGGCATGAATGGAGGAGAACGAAATAACTGCCAAGTTCAAAGCTTTGAATTAACGAAAACCTTGTTTAAACTTTCTATAAAAATGCTTTCTATCATTTACACGTTGTTTTATTTGATTTAAATTTGCACCTCGTTCCTTATTAAAAGCATTAAACAGAATCTACACGCGCCCTTGAACTTTGTCACATTAATCAATTCTGACATTGAAGAGAGGTTCAATACAATAAATTTTTTGAAATTCAGCCAACTTTCTATAGAAGCCGTGCGAATTATTAATTCTGTAATGGTACATTTGTTTTCACTTATAATTACACGAAAGCTTTTTTTTGTCGAAGTAAACTTGACATTTTAATGAGAATTTCGTTGCTTGACAATGTAACAAAAAAAAACTGGCTCTGAAAAAATTACGAGTTCGAAGGACGAAGGACAGTTTTTTGAGTTTATTTGTCTAAAGGCCAGGAAACTCGAATTATAAATGTTAAGTTGACTTCGATATAAAAAAAGTTTGAGTGTAATTCGGTACGACAATTTAATGAATACATATTTAATTTACATATTAGGTAATTTAGAAGTCACTAAATTGACAAACAACTTACTAGAATTAGACCGTTTTAAAAGTTAGGTTCCGTTTTGTCACTGGAAAAGTTAGGGCAAACTTTTGCCACTGTCATAGTAACAAAAAAATCGCAGCTTATGGGATTATACTTTTGCTTAATTTACTGTTTTTACCTTCCATAATTCGAATCGGTATGTTACTATCGGCCTCACCGCTGTTTTGTGCATTCGTGTTATTGCTTCCATGACATATACTTCAATTTCAAAATATTTGATAGTGCTCCTGCTCCTTTATTTCCTCTTATTATTAGTCTTGTTTTTAATTCCTGTTTCTCCTTTCCATCTTACGTTATTTCCACTCCTATCTATATAAACAGATTTGCTTTTTCTATTTGCATTTCTTCTTTGCTATGCCCCTTTATTACTAGGTTTTGATTTTATTTAACTGGATCCTCATTATAATACCATGTACTTTGATTTTTTGTCATTGTTGCTGTACCTACTAGTTAGTATGTCCGTTTTTTTGTATATTTAAATGTTCCGTAGCTTTATACATCTCCTCTCTGCTTTAGCAGTTGTAGGCTAATGGCTAGAACTTCTTACATTCTGTCTAGCAGAACTATCCCTCTGTAGTTATTGTAGACTGACTTCTGTTCGTTTTATGAATTGGAACTATTACCGTTTTCAGGAAAACTCCAGTATAGCCTATTGCTACATTTTGACATTTACGGAATATGCGCATAGTAGAACTAATCGGAAAATTCAAATTCAATATTATTATCTAAGAGTGGACTAACTCCGTTTTTATGGTCATATACAGGCATTTTTGCACTAAGTACACACGAATCTTAAACTGCAGCTAATCTAAATTCACACCTTGACAGCAGCTAAGATTGGGTCTAGCATGAGACACTCCTATTTTACCTCCATTGTCTGAACATTTGTAGAACCACCGACAAACTGAGACTCACATCATCACGAGCATGCGCCTAAGCACCAGTGGGCTATACTGTAGTTTAGCCACGCTTTTCATTCTTTCAGTATTTTTTCTTGTTGAAGATTTTGCTTATCAACTTACGTATCTCCTCCATATTTGATTAGTTTATTTTTCACTCCGTTCCTTCGTCTTTTCTATGCTTTAGATACTTGAGTGTGTTCTTTATCGATTTTCTCGTTGGGGAACCTATATACTCTGCCTCATTTTCTATTTCTTCCGCGGATTCTCAGTTGTTTTCTTCTTCTATGGGTTCTTGGGTGGTTAACTATTCTCCATTCAGAAGGTCTTCGAAATAACTCTTTCTTCTTCACTTTTTGTATTCTTATTTGTCTTCCTGTCTTTCAGTTTGTAAATTTTTTCCTAGCAGCTGCTTTTTTACTTCCTTTTACTACTATAAAGGAAGTATTGGATTCACCCCAAAAATTCGAAATTGAGTTTTCAACAGATCTTCACGTTTTAGAGTCCCCTGATCCCAAAAAACATATTTTTTTTTCATTGGTCTGTCTGTCTGTGTGTCTGTCTGTCTGTGTGTGTGTCTGTGAACAGAGTATCTCAAAAACGAAAAGAGGTATGGCATTGAAACTTCATATATAAGTTTTGTGTACTATGTAGATGAGACAGCAAGCTTTTGAAGAAAATCGCATAACCGGAAGTAGGTGTTTACTCTTGTGATTTTTCAGTTTTTTTCGATTTTTTCAAAAACGGCTCTAACGATTTTTTTTTAATTTTACATTTTTAATGTGTATTGATGTGAGATAGGTGATTTTCCAGTTGAATACTTCTAAAGTGGGTTTCTTTTGTTTTTTTTTCAATTTTTTTTATTAACTCCTATTTTAAATAAAACACCCGGTATATTATTACATTTTTGAATTCACCTTAAAATTCTAGAGAAAATTTGTCTCTTCAACTAACACTCGATTTTGTACCGTTTTTGTAGAATTTGTAATTTTTGAAAATTTTTAACAAATGGTTAAAAATTAAAAATGAAATTTTTGACTAATTATAAGATCACTGTAAAAGGAAGTTGTGTGAGTGTATCACACCAGATTTTTTCTTGTTTCTTTCCACCGTCCTAGTAACATTATTTGTTGCATGTTTTCTTTTGTTTTTTCTCCTTTTTATTATGCACCTGTTCTGCTGTACCTACTCATCATACCTTCAACATATTTTTCTTGATATTCTTGTTAGCTTTTTTTTCTCGTATTCTACTTCCCTTTTCTTTTGATTTTGGTGTCTTTTTGGCACTCTATTACCATTTTAATTGTCAGTAATTAATGATCTGAGTTCATGTCAGCACTCGTTCATTTTTAGTCTTTATATCTGTCACCATTTTTGCGTTTACTTTGTATTATCACATTATTCATATACCTGGTTTGTTGTTTTGCCATTAAGTGACACCCATGTACAGTTGTTGCCAAAAAAATTGGGTACACATATTTTTCCCAATGTAACTTTTAGAATAATACCTTAATAATTTGTTCATTTAAATTAACTGTCAACACATTGTCATATATTTCACTGTCATTGAACGTCGAAAATCAGTTATTTGAAAACCTATGTCTTGTGAATCAAAGGAAAAATTGCCGATAGGCTACCATGAGGAATGCAAATAAGAGCAATTGTCACTCAGTTTAATATAACTAAAACTATAACTTATCTCCTGAACATATCCGAAGTTTGCTAACTTTAACGGGCTTCGTTCTCATCTGTTAGTGCGTGACCATGTAAAACGTTATTAATCTTCTAGTTTGTTCTGTTGTTGCTCGTAGTCCTGTTTCTTTGCCTTGAATGTTTCCATGTTTTTCTTCCTTTTGGTGTTTTCTAATGATTTTTTAGTCGTTTCTTCTTTATAGTTTCTTTCTTGGGACCACACCGTCAGTGAGCTTCTGGTGGCACACTCTGACTTTTTTGCCTTTATTTATACTTTGTCCTTAATCTTCGTTTAAATTTCTCCCTCCTTTATCACTCAAACATTTTCAAATAGATATATGGAATTTTTTACTTTAAATATCCATTCCATTACTTCTCTTTGATGATCTCATGATTTAAGTTTCACTATTACTATCTTTTCTTCCTGCCTTTTTATGTATTTCTCGTTTTATTTCGAGTTTATTTTATATAAAATTCTTAACTTTTTCATTTAAATTTTGTTTCTAGAATTGTATCCTTTCTCTTTTTCGTTGTTTAAAAGTCTTTTTCTCATTCTTCTTTCTTTCCCATTCTTGCAGGAACTTCTTCACGTCTCCCTGCTGTTTTCTTGGTTTATTTTTAACACTTGCCTGTCCTGATGTTTACTGTGTAGGGTGCTTGGGGCATTGTTGCTTCTCTTAAAGTCCAGGAATTAGGTCTCCTTTCTGTGTATTTTTTTTAGCTCATCTGGCATTAATATTTTTAGGTCAGCTGGAGATTTCCCTGAATGTGACATCACGGCAATACACTCTAAGAGAAATAAATTTGATGGACTGGCCATAAAGCAGCCAACATACCAAATAGCTTTTAATCCTCCCAGAAGAGGATGGGATTAAACCTGGTGTCTATTAGGCGAACGGTTACAACTACCACATATACATAAGTGGCAAAAAGATAATTTACAAGCACAATCGCAGTGTTAGTGCAATTTCTTGATAGTTGATTGCTCCTCAGTTTTCCTCACTAGTTGTTAAAGAGCAGTTTTGATGTGTTCTTTAATCAGTTTCTCTATCAGCTTTAACATAAAGGAAGATAGATTGATAGGTCTATATAATGCAGTAAGTAACAATACTAAAATTGAAGGCAACGGTAGTTTTCAGCTCGAAAAGGTACAAGACCGCAAAAAAGCCGAAGACATTAGCGCACAGCAACCCAGGGTCATCGACGAAAAACCCACTTATCTGGTTGAGAATGATGAACTGGCGATGGCCATTGGATAAGCAGCAACGACCTGCTTGGGCGAGAAAGATGGGTTCACGGCAATTAAGCCGTGATAAAGTTCTTTTGGATCTAGGGTAATTCAACAAAAATTCTTTGATGCTTCTAACGACACACGATTAGAACTTCAAATTATTTAATGCCAAGGCAGAGGATAATCCGGCAAAATCTGTAGGATTGCCACAAAAACTACTAAAAGGGCAATTTTATATCGCGCACTGGGCTTGCTGTCATGAGACAACTCAAAGTATTTAGCCCTTGCCGGTTTAAAATCACAAGCAGGGGAGAATAGATCTAACATAGTTTTATCCAAACCAAATAAGTGTTCAAAAAGTAACTTCCTGCAGATCAAGTAGTCACCAATTCAGGATTTGGCAGGTAACATATTAGCACAGAATAAAAACCTCAGTCCGTTAGGTGTTTATTCTGTGATATTGGAATATAAACGTTGACAACTAGATCAGGCACAATAAATAATGTACAAATCTTCTTACAGCGATTTCTTATGCGTTTGTTGCATACTCGAATAATAAAAACGTTGTTTTCAGAAATGCGTCACTTCTCGCAACGAGAGCAACTACAATTCCCAATCAAACGAGATACGTCGCATTGTATAGAAGTCTTCTGGTGTTGTTAGTATGAAGACCAGAACCTTACAATTGACTTTATGAACCTGTTTGTAGGATTGAACTAGTTTTATTATTTCAAGATTCTTAAGAAAATTAGAAGTAGTTTTCTAAGAAAATATATTAATGTAAGGGATTGGCTAGCACAGAAAGATTAATTACTTCCTTGAAGAACAAACGCTTTAACTCTAAAATAAAATAACAACGCTTATAATGCTATATAGCAGTTGAACGTTTTGAAAAATTGGAAAGTTAGCTGATCAGAATAGTGTTATCGTTTTATTTTCGTAACGTCATATCTTAGAAATCGTTTTAGATTGTTACACTTTTGGCTGTGATGTAGAAATTTGCGAAAACTAAATTAGATTATATCGTGCTTACTTGTAAAGCTAGAAACAATCATCTGTAGATATAAACTACTGTATAATGTTGAAATTGTTATTAGTACTGTGATATAGTCGTCTAATCATGCAGCAGTGGTGGGTCATTCATTTCAAATGAGAATCTTGAGATTTTAGCGATGCTGTTTTAATGTGAGCTTTCCGGAAGCTTTTAATTTTATGGTGTAAAAACATTATTTGTCCTACATCGAAACCCGTTTCCAAACCCACATACATACAACACATCTTTAGAAAATAATTAAATCATACCAAATATAGATCATAGTAGTTTCCTAATAAGAGTCTTTAAGCTAGCTGTCAGTGACATTTTAACATCTTCATGTTCAATATGCGTTTGTAAGAATTGCAAGAATGGGTATCTGAGATTGTGCCTGTACTTTTAAAATTATAATTACATTCTTATTTATTGTCCATTACTCCGTAACGTTCACTACCTCTAAGTTCCTGTAGCACTCGTTCTGTAAGAGTTTAGGTTTAGGGCGTTACCTGTAGATGATTTTTGCAAGTTCGAGAAATCTAGTGCTTCTGTTACAGCATACGTGTTCTTTAGCCCTTGTACTTACATGTAGCGTAGCTTATTTCCTTTTAAATTATTTTTAGTGTTTACTTGTAAAAATGTAAATAGCATTATTAACAAATTTGCATATATATAAATTTCTACTTTTAAGATATTTGCCAATAATAAATTATATAAGTTTTAAGCTGTTTCATTTGTTCCAGTTTACAACCTAGCTGCAAAGCTAAAACATAACTTGAAATTAGACATTTTGTCGATTATAATCAGTCTATCTCAAAATACTCCCCACGTGCTTTTATATAAATGAATGTATCTGCCAGTAAAGCAAAAAATTCAAGTAAAGAAAAGTCAAATCACATTAGCATGAGTTCGATTTAACTAATTGTTAACAAGATTTGTTTCAAACAAAAAAAATTTTTTCTTAGCATTGCCACTGTATGACATTCCAAAAATTAACTCTGTACATAAGTAGTAAAATTGCAAAACATACTTTGCACACTGTTGAAAAGCGGTGAAAACTATATTTGTATGTAATTACATCCTTATACTAAATATACCTCATACAAATCTTTTAAAATAAATAACAAATTGTACTTGAACAACTTAGACCAGCTATTATTATCTATAATATATACTACGTAGTAACTGCTTTTACTAAAAATAATTCAATTGGATCAAATATTGTGTTGCGTCGAACAAGCAAGAGCAAATATATAAGTAATAATATAGCTACTATACTTAGATGAAATTGCAAAAAAACATCTTTAAATTACTGAGCCCTAGCTCAAACTATGAAGCTACTCACCGGGATACCTATTTGTACATAATAATTTCCATCTCAAGTGACTGCGAGTTTTGTAACTCTCACTGCAAAGTTTATTCAAGAAAAGTTAATTCAGATTCAGATTATTTATTCATGTTAATATTGCAAGTAATGTACATACGTCAATCAAAAACACATTGTTAAAATATTCAGCTATGCAATAAAATCTAACTATACTAAAATAACACATTAAAATCAACACTTACATAAAAATAATGACATTACAGTTAAAATAAAGCAGGTCCCTAATTGTTGAATACCAAGTCAGCATTCTCATATTCAATAAGTGAATAAAAAGCACTAGAAATTAAAAATGCTTTTATAGTTTTTTTAAACTGTTGTATTGGGAGGTCTCTAACAGCTCTGGGGAAAAGATATAAGTATTTAACTGCCCAATAGTTTGGCTCATTTTGACATTTTTTAAGTCTAAAAAATGGAACAGTCAGATCATTCTTATGCCGAGTATCATATTCATGAAAATCGCTATTTATTTTGTATTTGTTGTTATTTGTCTTTGCATATAAAAGATTTTCAAAAATAAAAACACACGGAAAAGTCAGGATACCCAGGCTGGTAAAGGTGTGCCGACAATCATCCCTATATGATAGCTGAGCTATTATTCTTACAGCCCTACGCTGTAGGGAGAAAATTCTATGGGCTGTTGCAGCTCGTCCCCAAACTATTATACCATAGGAAAGCAGCTAGTGCCAAAGAGCAAAGTAAGCCGTTCTAAGCACATCGGAAGAGACAACGGTGGACAAACTTCTCAGCACAAAAACTCCCTTACTGATCCTGGCTGCTAGGTTATCTATGTGGCATTCCCATTTCAATTTTGGGTCCAAATCCACCCCAAGAAACCTCACCTCATCCTGCGTCTCCAGGTCTATATCACAGTTCCGCAGTGAAAATATCATGTGTTTAGTCTTTGTCTCTTTCAAGACAAGACTATTGACCCGAAACCAATTCGCAATAGCTGACTGTGCCTCTCGCGTTCTCTCAGCAATCTCATCACAGTTGTCAAATCGGAGGCTGATGGTCGTGTCGTCGGCAAAAAGGTTTAAGGCGGCAGTATTGTTACTGTCGGGTAAGTTGTTGATATAAATTAAAAATAAAAGTGGTTCCAGGACCGACCCTGGTGGAACACCGACCTTCAATCCCATGTCCCCCGACACCAAGTCCCCCACTCTCACACTCTGTGACCTATTGATAAGGTATGACTTTAAGATTTGTAAACTATTCTCATCAAAGCTGTACGTTTCTAGTTTGTTTAAGAGTAGATCGTGGGAGACACAATCAAAAGCTTTGCTTAGATCGCAGAATATGGTGCTAGTGAACTCCAGATTTTTGAAAGCCTCTAGTATCAATGTAACAAACTCAACTATGCTTGAGATAGTACTATGTTGGCGTCTAAAGCCATGTTGGGCATCTGTGAAAAGATTATTACTTTCAAAGTAATGGAGTATCTGAGCAGCAATGCACCTCTCAAACACCTTTGAAATCACCGGCAGCAGAGATATAGGCCTATAGTTTCCTACATCGTTCCTATCTCCCCTACTCTTATAGATTGGAACAACTAAAGCACGCTTCAACACATCGGGAAAAGTTCCCGTTAAAAATGCTTTGTTAATAAGTTTAGTCAGTGCATATATTATAATTTCATGTACCAACTTCAGAAGTGGTACATTAAGATGGTATATATCCCTGCTTGATTTATTTTTCAAGTTATTTATTACATCTCTGACCTCAATATAAGTAACTGATCTAAATGTAAAGGCAGGTCCCCTTTTAGTTGAGGTTGAAGTGTTGATGATGTTATTTTCTGCATTAAGACCCCAATAGTTCCTGAGCAATATTTACAAAAAATTCATTAAAATCAGTTGGTAGTATATTGATACTTGAGGGTTTCTCCTTCCTACCGCTATTTTCCTTAATAATATCCCACACTACTTTAGATGGATTTTGGGCATTTCTTATACGGATGTCGTTATGCCTTTTTTTTGCATTAGCAATAGCTTTTTTATATTCTCGTCTGCAGGAATTTCGTTGCTGAAGCAACATCTCAGTAGGGTTAGACCTATAGAGATTGTTAAAAAAGAACACCCATTCCCTGAACTCTCTCAAGTGATTGTCAAACCAAGGACAAGGATTTATATGATTTTTTGCCTTATATGTTTTTTCAGGAAAAGCAATTACGAAAGCTTCAGATAATTCAGAAATAAATTTTGATAGCTTTTCATTCGAGCGTATTGATTTATTATCAACAAAATTCCAAGAAATATTCTCAACAAGAGTGAAAAATTGCATTTTACCTGTCTCGGTTATTGGCCTACAGACCTTACTCACAGAAACCAGTTTCTGAACAGCCCAGTCAGGTACATGAAGCTCCAGGATCTGAGCCATGTGATCCGATAAATTGATCATGAATGACAGCAGACACTCACGTGTAGGATAATATCTGCCGAATATGTTTTATTATCAAATTCCAGGTAAAGCTAGTCACATTATTTTTTGCCGATAATGAACGGAAACATGCCACTGACTAACTAGGGAGAAAGATCGTAGTTACTTTACCTTCAAAAAGGTGAAATTTAAATTAAAGGGCACCAAGTAGTTCCCACTGGCACGACTCCTGCTTATTTGTTGAAGTGTAAACTGAAGCCTGAATCGCTCTAGTTGCTGATCTAAATAGTAGTAGTAGTCTGCTGTCGGTATTATATCGTTCGTTGTTGTTTATTGCATAGCGCAATTAACAATTGTGTTTTTGTACACTCTAAGCTGTTATTAAAATATAACTTCTGCAGTTATCTTGCTTTAACACTTGCAATTCCAAATTTCAATAGGTTATGAGCCCATGGTGCCTGTAAGTGTTAATAATCGTGTGGCACATTTTTGACGACAAACTGATTTATTACGTGAAATTTTTTTAGCCAAAATTTGTATCTTAAAAGATGGAACACCTTCCGGTGATGATAGACGAGCTAGAGGGACTGACAAATTGGGTGCACTGGAAGTTTCAAGTAAGAACTCAGCTGCGGGCACACGACTTGATGGGTGCGGTGCAAGGTCAAGTTACACCGAGGGAACTGACAAACAAAACTTCAAAGCAATTGAAGAGTATGATAAGACTGTGGCAACATTAAATAAAACTGAGTTCATGGTTCAAAATATTATAGTGTCAATTTTAAGCATGCAAGTACAACAACTGATCAATATGTGTAACACTGAGAAGAATATGCGGGAAAAACCGCATAGCATTTTCCAGCAGCGTAAAGATCAACTCTTCAATGAGTTCTTTGGCGTGCGAGAAAAGGAACCCTTAAATAGTGTGATGAAACACATGGCTAAGCTGGAGAAATTGTGGCCTGAACTGCAGGATGAAACTAGGAAGGAGGACAAATATTTAGTTAGATAGCGTGCCTTTCAATTTGAGGTTAACATTGGTAATTAACGCCGGGCTCCATAGCTCAGTGGTTAAGCACTCTACCTACTGATCTAAAGTTCGGGAGTTCGATCCCCGATCCCGGCAAGGTTTTTAAAATTAAAAATGCGGATGAAAACCTCTACAGAATGCCATCATTCAGAAGTGATGTAAAGCCGTGGGTTCCATATGTTACTACGATGTGTAGCGTGTAAAAGATCCCTTGCTAGGGTTGGAACTCCTTAGTCCCGGCAGAATTCTAAGTAGGACTAAGGTACTCTGCATGCATAGACCTTGTCGATGGGGTTGGCAAAAATGGCCTATGAAGGCCTACTTGCGTGACATCAGTCTCCCCACAGCTGATATTAACTAACTAACTTGTCAGTTAACAGAAAGTATCATATGATATAATTTTTATTTAATGAAATGAGTATCATATTCAATTAGTACAAAACCAAATAGCACTTAGCACAGTAATACAAAATAAATTTAATAAAAGGATAATTTATCAAAAACGGCATATCGTTGCATAAATAATTTTTAACAGATACGAATAACGATAAGAGCAAAGCAAAAGCAAAGCAAGAGGTGCTATAACATAAATTTATTATGTGAAACCTCGTCGTATTTTTCTTAATTTGTAACGTTTTCCTCCTCCGAATTTAACTTTAGTCCTGGAAATTAATTCTCGTCATTGATGACTTTTATTAATTTTGTAAAGGTTCAAACCGTTTATTAATTTTCTGCCTCGAGTAAGTCAATCAGAGAAAATGTTCACCAATTCTCAAATCTATATGGTCAGGAAACCACAATATACTTACCAATGATATATTATTTTTAACTATATGTACAAAATAATCGGTAATTTTAAGTAATGAATTGTATATCAATAAAATTAACAATTTTTTCTGTGGCCGCGTTACTTTGTTTCTTGAGGATCCGCAACCCACTCCGCAAGCAAGTATTGGTGTCAACGAGATTTGTCCTGGAGCTAAGTATGTATTCTGCCTGTTATGTACGATGCCCGAAACGCGACTTTTAAGATAAGCGTGTTTGTTTAAACTTTGTGTTCTGCAAACATACGCAGAAATTAACAAGATTAGAAGATATCTGCCGCTTCGGGAGTGCGTAAGGGCTGGTGCAGTTTGTAGTAGTGTCCTAGGATGCCAGTTCGTTATTCCAGGAGTAACTGTGCCGAGAATTGCACCTGGTGAAATTCGCTCGTTTTAGCTAGAAAATGGATTTGACAGCTCCGGTCTTTGCGTGCGGCAAGAACCCCCAGGTTCGGGCTCAAATGACGTAATTTACCTTTGGGCCTCAGGAAGACGTCGTTGGACGTAAATTGTTGACCCTCCAGGTAAGTCAATTAATGCAGTTATATTATTCGTGCTTCCTTCATGTAGAACGTATAATATGATTCCGAGAGGTCGGGTTATAACTAAATTATAATATTCTTGTCGCCTACGGTAGGGTCGGGGACGTGAGGGCTTTGAATAATCAGGAATTGCACTAGAACACAGAGAGACACTGTCACAGTCTAATGCACCGGGTGGATTCAGGCGGGTACGTTAGGAGACGGAGACACAATACCACATTCTGGATATGTTAGGAGACAGAAAGACACTGTCACATTCTAACATACAGATTGTATTCAGGTGGAGACGTTAGGAGAAAAAAAGACAATGTTACATTCTAACTTTGAATCTTGCACCTTGTTTTCTCCCCCCCCCCCTCCCCCCATCAATATTCATTTCCTCTGAATTTTTCTGCATTGCCTCCTGCAACCTGTTTTTTCTTTTCTCTGTGTCCTTCTTATTTTCCTGACTTGTTTTCTCTGAAATTTTCTGGGCCGAATCTTGTAAATCATTCTTGCGGCGAGCGATCTGCCGCTGACGCCATCAAGCTAGAATCGGCTAGAATCGGCTAGAACCGACCAGCCGGACCAGTGCGTTAGTGTTCGAGAACGATCTGGATTGCTTTGAACGGGATAAATACGCACGGCGCGGCGACATTGCGCTTAGTTTAAAACTGAACGCGTAACCAACGTCCAGCGGTTGGGTTAGTAGTGAACAACAAAAAATAATATTATGGCAAGCAGTTGTAAGAAGGTAAAGACATACCACTTTCATTCGGAATGGGAAGAACAATACTTTTTTACAGAAGTTAAAGATAAAAATGTGTGTTTGTTATGTAATACTTCGGTCTCCGTTGCTAAAAAAGGAAATATTGAGAGACATCATAAAACTGTACATTCTAATTTTGAAAAATCATTCCCACTACATTCTGCCGCCAGAAAGGAGAAACTGAAACAGTTAAAAAAGCAGTTAATTGGACAACAATCAATATTTTTAAGAACAATCGACAAAAATAAGGTTGCAACTGAAGCATCGTACCGTGTGTCCCAGATAATTGCACAAAAAAAGAAACCTTATGCAGACGGGGAAATGATAAAACAGGCGTTTTTAGAAGCTGCTGACTCGTTATTTGCCAACTTTAGAAACAAAGACGAGATAGTTTCAGCTATAAAATCTATGCAACTTTCTGCTAATACAGTGATGAAACGTGTAGAAGTAATGAGCAATGATATTTTTTTACAGTTAAGAACTGACTTAGATAACTGTGTTTATTTTTCACTTCAACTGGATGAATCAACAGATGTCGTTGACACTGTCCAGATGGCCGTGTTCGTCAGGATGGTTTTTAGTGATTTTACGATTAAAGAAGATCTTTTGAAGTTTATTCCACTGAAAGGACACACTACTGGACAGGAGTTGTTTTCTCATTTAAAAAATATTTCTTCCGAGAAAATTCCAATATCGAAAATGGTAGGCTTGACAACCGATGGCGCTCCAGCTATGGTGGGTTTTGATAAGGGTCTGGTGGCGTTATGTCGTAAAGATGAAACTTTTCCGCAATTTCTCTCTTACCACTGCATTATCCATCAGGAAGCATTATGTGGAAATTTCTTGAAACTAAACAACGTTATGAAACTGGTGGTAAAAATTGTGAACAAGATTAGAGCTCAAGCGTTACAAAGAAGATTATTCAAAACCTTGGCCGATGAAGTTGACTGTCAATACGGGGACCTACTCCTTCACTCTGAAGTCCGATGGTTAAGTAGAGGACGGGTGCTGAAACGTTTTAATGATGTCCTATCTGGCATAGTTCAATTTTTCAAAAAACGCGATGAACCGACTCCGGAACTAGAAAATTCAATCTGGCTTAGAGATTTTGGTTTTCTCGTGGACATTACCGAGAAATTAAACGAACTTAATTTGCAGCTTCAGGGGAGAGACAAAGAACTAGCAGAAATGATTTCTGATATAAAAGCATTTATCAAAAAGCTGGAGTTTTGGGAACAAAACCTAATTAACAGCGATGCCAAGCATTTTCCTATTCTTTCAGAAAAAATATCTCAAAATCCATTAGAACCCTATGACAGCAAATATCATGTAGAAATAGTTTCTACCCTGAAGAATAACTTCAAAAATCGTTTTAAGGATTTCAACGAAATGGCTTTAGTAGCGCAGTTTGTTGTTTCACCCTTTATGGAAATTGATATCCAACAGTTTGCAACTTGTGTTATGCAGAACTTTGGCGAAGACATCGCTGCAACAGAAATGGAAGTAATTGATTTTCAAAATGATTTAGCCTTAAAATCGTTAGTCTCAAGTACCAAATGTATCTGGCCTATTGTAAGTAAAGACAAATATTCAGTTCTATGCCGTGTTGCCTTGAAAGTGAAAGCATTATTCAGTTCAACCTATTTGTGTGAATCTTCTTTTTCCAATATGAAGTTTATTAAGAACAAATATCGCAATCGACTTACAGATGAACATTTGGATAATTGTATTCGAATGGCTGTATCAAATTATACTGCAAACATTAAAAAAATTATCGATGAGTCTGAGTGTCAGCCTTCTCATTGAACGTGCTTTTTTATTTTTCAATGTTTATGTTCATGATAGTGCGTTACTTTTTTGTTGTTATTATTAACTATTTTTAAATCTTACGTGACATGCCGTTGTGGCTGGATAAAAGTTTGTGTTTATTTTTCAAACAACTTCGTTTGGTAGGTAGGAATGTAGTTATTATTAGTACCTATGTATTATGTATTACCAGTTAAATAAATAGTAAAATAAATACATATAATGATAAATTAACTGTGGATTATTTCATTTACGTTGCGTTACGTGGCTTCCGTGTGGGTAGCTCGCTGTTTATTCCAAAATTAACAAGTAGCTCAACACATTGAAGAGGTTGGCGACCACTGCTCTAGAGCTAGACTAGCCCTGCTGTTAACTTGCTGGTAACTCTCTCGTCACTGAAACGGGAGCCGCCGCTTCTATACGCAGTACATCTCTTCTGCTGGCATGAAACCGGTATATCAAATCAACATAACAAAAGATTTCTGATAGAAATGATTACCAGAAAAATTATACTAAAAAAAGACTTTTGAATGAGTATTTATCGAGCTGCCATAAAATGCGGACGTGAGTGTTTTGTTAGCGCATAATATTTTGCATGAATGTGTGCATGTTAATGATTCGCCGTCTCGGGTTCGCGATAAGGCTGGTTGTAAATCAGTATAAAGCAAATAACGATTTGGCTTACAAAGGGAATTTGTGAGGAATTTGAAATAATGAAATCTCCTTATTAGATGCATAATTATTAATTTAATAACATCGTACCCAGATCAAAATCGAATCTCTACCGTGCAGACATACATCTTCGTGAGTCTGTCCTGCTTCCTGGTTAAATTCCAGCCTTTCCGTCGCCAAGTCGCGAAACAGCTGGACCCACATATCAAGCTGCGGGCTTGTTGCCTCCAGTATGTCTGAACTTGTTTGGAATGAGGTACTTGAACTACTATAGTACTGCCTCAAACTAATAGCGATTTTGTATTCAAAATTGTTTTTGTTTTTGTCAAGTTGTCAGTAATTAAGGTTAGATCCATATGTGAACCAAGGAATGACTTACTGTTTGTGGGCTCAGTTATCCTATGTTAAAAATAAAAATATACTTTTTCCACGACCGGGAGTAGAAGTCCGTTTCTATAGCATCAAAATTGTGACAGAAGTAGAACATTTGCTCCCTCGAGACTAAATAAGACAAAAATTTCCCTAGGGAGTTTTCATTATGACTGACACAACAATTATGCCAAATTCGAGGTTATCAGGTTAGGATTTGCGTCAGTTTTGACACAAACTGACGCAAAAACTAACCTGCTAACCTCGAATTTGACATAATTGTGAGCTCTTGTCATAATGACTTACAGTGCCACCAACTTTAAAATTTACCATAGGTTACTAATTTTAAAATAATTGTAACTAAAATGTCAATAAATGACGTTTAAAAAACGGGTTTTTCGTTTTTAATCTTCCTGCAACGTGAAAAAAATAGTATATGCAACTCGGAGAGGATGCTATTTTGCTTCAGTGGCCAAGGTGCTCGAGAGCCAAGCCCGAGAGTCAGAAATTGCACCTCAGCAAAATAACGCATTTCTCTCCCTTATTGCATAATCTACTATTATATACAGACAAGATATAATTGAATGTGCTATCTGGGTTTAACACTTATAAAAAATGCGTTGTAATTGTTTGTTGCCATGAGGATGATGTTGATCTTGTGCTGTTAGCAGTTGATTTAGAGCTCTAGCAAGATTGAATGTGTTGCGATCAGGTCTTGAAATAAAAAACGTTGATCAATAAATGCTTTAACTACATTTAAAATGATCAAACTGATAGGTGGAAAAATCACAGATTAGAGATGACATAAAATTTCTCTCGGTGAAACAAAAGTGTCAACGTCATGAGCTCAATATATACGATAAGCCGTTCGACTACAACTGAAAGCAGCTTTTGCAAGTTCGTCAGGTGATGTCTGCATACCTGACGTACGCAGGAATGGATCACCTATACTGCACAATAAAGGTACAAAGCTCTCCACCACCTTTAAGTTCTAAATATAAATAAAAGTGAATAAATATATTGTTGGAGATAGTCGCGGTTACCGGAATTGTCAATTGTAAAAGCAACTTTTAGCTTAGACCGCGTCGTCTTTGTAGGTAACACCCAGCAATTTTTGATTTTGTGTGTCTTATACATTATAAATTCAAACAAGGATTTTTGCATGGGTTCGTAAAAAATCTCGATTCTATGTTCTTGACTATTTCCCACATCTCTTATTATCCAATGAAAAGCCATGCTTTTTCAAAATTCAACCAATCGTGTGTTTTTGTAGTGGCAAAAAATCGAAATTTTCCCTTGGGATTTTGTCAGTTTCTTTTGCCACTTGCATCCACGGCAATCACCAAATATGTTGCTTTAATCAAGGTGGTATTTAAGAAACGTCATTTAAACTGTCATTGCGCATCAGTATAAATGTCAAACTGAACCTATATTTGGGAAATAGTCCACAAAATGTATTTCGGGCTCATGATTTTGCTCGGCAAACGTTTTACTCACGATGTGTTGTTTTTTTGGCAATGCCCCTCGACAAACTAACTTTGACAAATTCCCTCGCCTTCGGCTCGGGAATTTGATCAAGTTAGTTTGTCTTGTGACATTGCCAAAACAAAATACTTTCGTAAAACATTTTTACCGGCAAAAGCATTTGCCCTTAATACATTATTACTGACAAATCATTTCGCTTGCAAACGCTTGCGCATGATTGTCAACTATGGCGTTTAGTTATGTATCCCACTTTACAAACTCGTCACAATGTAACACTTTAAACATAATAGATCACATATGGGCAATTTTCCGAAATAGTGAACTCACAGCTGGCATTGTAAACTAAATTTCAATATTTGGATTAGCATCGTATGCACATAAATTTATTAAGCCGTAACCGATTAAGGCGATATCACCGTAATGTTTCATTGTTTCTTATCTAAAAAAATCGTTAAGCGTTACGAAATTAATTGTCTCATTACACATTCCATCACATTTTTAGATTAGAACTTCTAAAACTGAAAACAAAGCAAGCAACCAAACCCTTAAGAACATGAAATTAATTCTTTTGGTTGCAGCGATCGTTTTGTCTGCCTCGCTAGGGTATAAATTAGGTATAAATATTTTCATTTTATAACAAATAAATAAATTAGTCTTTACTGAATCTGTTTCCAGTCTGCAGGTCGGGTTACACCTACAAATTAAACAATTGTAATGATTGCAAATGCACAAGCTCCGGGAATTTGGTGTGTAGTACATATAAACAATGGTAAGCCTTACTGTAGTTGTGGCAATTACAAAGATTTCCAATAACTTTGCAGCCCTCTCGCTACTGCACAGCTTAGCCGATGTAGTGACGGAAAAATGACTGAAGCTGACCACTGCAACTATTGCTGGTGTATTCACGGTATGGGAGTAGTTTGCAGTACCAGGTTGTGTGATTAATTTGGATACATCTTTAATAGAACGTAATATTCGCATTTAAGCAACCAGATTTTGATTTACTACCAAATATAAAAGGCTATTCTTCGACTGAAATATTAGTTATTATTTGGTTACTTAACATACTGCAATAGTAAATATTATTTTATATACAACACTTTGTTTTTTCGGGTTTCACCTGATTTTCGGTCGTCTGAAAAGATTAACACACATAGAGAACATTAATCACTTAATGTGAACACGAAACACAGACCGAACAAGCGTGCAAGGAAAGAGAACAATTTTCATCTAATTTTCAAACACTTTGTTACAGAGTGAATCCGTACATACGATAAACTTAAGGCGTTGAAAGCTTAGCTACGTTAAAACTCCGGTCGGCACACAACCAGGCCAGCGTTGGGTCGGGTTCATTTAATTTCGACAGTGCAGCTCCACTATATATTTTCAAAGTTTCTTTCGTTTATTTTTAATCGGTGCATTAGTGCGGGTAACGAATCTTGGTGATGGAAGCACTTTTATCAAAATGAACACCTTGAAGTTAGATTTTCTTACAACTTAAATACAATTTTTTAATCAGTTAACTTGAAGAGTACCCTTTCTTTATGCTTGACCACTCAATGTATTTTTAAGGGAAGTAAAACAACCAAAAAAATTTACATTCTTAATTAAAAACAAATTAGAGCAAATGGTCATAAGTCATAAATTTAACATAAAAGAATGTCTAACCATACTAGAATAAAGTTTGGAAACCTCTGGAAATGTAAGAACAAAGTTTGAGCTCTGCAGTTAGCGTCGACTGCCAGTAATTCAAAATACGTTCTTATCCAAATACAATCTGAAAAGTACTAATAAAGTAAACAAGCATCAGTATTTAACAAAAATAAAGTGACGTAGGGTATAATAAACTGCTTCAAAGAGTACATTTTTACCAAATTTTTTGTAAACGGTATAAGGGGTTACAGATTAGGTATGTATGTATATATATATATATATATCACTTGAAATTTATTTGCACAATTTTGTTCTTTCTAACGGCATGTGAAAGTTTTTGTTCGCAAAACAGCGTTACAACGCATTTTTTAGCGTTCAAGACAGAGTCACATTCGTCTTCCAAATATTCCATAACGTTCTGGAACCTTTTCGAACACTTCAAAACAAAAGGCGCACGCACTATCGTGTTCAACATGAGAAGAATCCCCGATCTAAAAACGTGTTCCAACGGCTTCCAACGAGACAACCGGTGACATCCAGTGGCCGCATCGCAAACATGCAAAAGAACGCTGTTAAAAGTCGTTTACGAAATGTATATTATAGGAAACCGTAAGCGGTTTGCTAACAATCCGAAGAGGTGTCGTTACTTATTTATATTGACGATGAAAATCAAAAGCACTCAAAAATCTCCTGGGTTTTCGTTTACCACCTACCTCCGCTTAAAAATCAGTACACAAGACGGAAGAGTAGTGGAAAATGAAGTTAAAAATTGACAGTTTACATAACCTTTCAATTGCACATTGTTTATTTCCAATCAGATCACCGTTGAGACTAATCATTAAGAACGTATGCACTATACGCCTCCACAGGACTGCGAATTCAAACCTCGGCCCCAAGTTCGGCCACCCATTCAATGAGGGAGGGGTGTTAAGAATCTCCCGGTTGGCAATGGATACTCAGGGTGTAATAACTTAAATTTGGCAATATATTTTTATTACTTTTTTAATTAGTCGCTCGTATGGGTAGTATCAGAAACCGAGATTTGATTAATTATTCGAGCGAAGATAGAAAGAGAAGCAAATCTCTGTTGATTCTATATACCAGGTTGAAACAATTTTTTGGCTCCGCTTAATTGTTTCGCCAGTTACCAATTTATTTCCGGGCCAGCCTGTATATTCCCACTTGAATTATTATTCGCTGTATTTCAAATTTTGCTTTGCGCGAGCTCTCTGGTTTTGGTTTTTCCAAAATAATTCGTTATAATTATGCGCCGGAAGCAGCGGTCTTTTTCCGTCCGCGATTTCATTTACCTTTTGCTTTCAGTTGAAGTAACTCGCTTCTACGAAGGCATTCCCGCGTGCTACTGCACCAATTTTTAATTGACTTCGTTTGTGAGCTGATGACTAAAATCAGGTATGTTTACGCTCCTTGGTTTGATATTCAAGTTTAGTAATTTCCCGTTTTTTTATTAGCTCTTTGACGTAATTTTTCAACGTCACTTTTAAACGCCATTCTTTGATGCCGTCTTTTTTATGACTCCTTATTTGGGTTTCCTAATTAACACCCTAATCAATAACGTGAACCCGCAACTCCTTTCTGGAATGCCATTTTGGGCCTGTCGTTCGTAACACGGAGCGTCCGTTCCCTTATCAACTTTGGCCACGAGGTTTGTGCTGCTGAAGGCTGTTACATTAAGATTATCCTGGACCAATTATTCATCGCCTACATGCGACTTTTTTGCCACAACCAGGTTAGTCTCATTACAACTTTTGATGATAACTTCGCCTGCCCATGAATTGTTGGCGGAATCGATATCAACGACGCTTCATCACCGTTAACCGATTTACCAGTTACAAATTTAATTTACGTTTTATAAATTGAAAACTTAATGTATTAATTGTTCCGATTTACAATTTACAAATTTTAAACTACGCTTCATAAATTTAAAACGTAATGTATTAACTATTCATAAATCTATGTTTTATAAATTTAAAACATAATGTATTAATTGTTCCCTAATTTACAATTCACAAATTTAAAGTTTTGCTTAATAAATACGTACTAAGAATTTTGTAAAAAGTTTCCTCACGCCATTTTACTATCGATACCGAGATAACGGTTAAAACATATGACAGTGGTAAGCTTACTCCTTTATTGAATTGCACTCATATTCAATCCAAGAGCCCAAAAGAGGTTTACATATTTTTTGTGCGTGCTGCATTTTCAGCATTAATAATATACTGTATTATATACTGTTTTTAAACTTTGCGATTAATAATTTACAGACCTAATTACGATGTTGCAAGCAACTATTATTTATTAATTAAATAAACCTAATTGTTGCTGTAATTTTATTTATTTCTCGAAATCTGTGATTTCTGGCGCCCTGTGTTTTTTATTATTAAAAGAACTTGCAGTAGTACAGCTATGATAGAAATCTGCGACCCAAGGCCACCCAGATTAAGCTAGCTAGGTCATTACGGTGAGTACAAACATTACAGAGCTACCGTGGTGTATAAATGGTAACGGGGTTGATCTGCGATTGTACTACCATTGATTATTATAAGTAATCAATCGCAGGTTGGCTTCTTTATTGTTTCACTGACGCCAAACGTGTGGGGCTCGACTTTGGTATTACATCAGATGTGCAACCTGCAATTCTCTAACATTTTGACCAAATTATTTATTTCAAAATGAATGTTAACGCACTCCGTGTCGATGAATTACTTTATGAGCTACTGTTCAGGGGCTTAGATAGGGACACGGTGGAAAGTATGAACGTCGACCAACGTCGTAGGACCTTGCTTGCGAAACTATTACTAGAAAAGGCTGACCTTACGTTGCTTAGCGCTTATCAATTAGTAGCACCCTTTAATGTACAATTCGAACTTGATGCTTGTAAAGGCAAACTAACTGAACTTTCGGTGTTAGTTACTGCTTTCTCGGGGGCACCTTCTGATTCAGAATTTGCTCGGCTTGATACGCGGCTGACGCATCTGTATTCACGACTAACCAGGCTACAACCCTCTTCTGAATTAGAACAGGAGCATGCTACTCTTACTAGTCAATGCTTAGATTTATTACAGTCACTGAGTAGTGAGCATGACGATTCGCAATTACAAGTAGATCCTTTGCCCTCAAAAGTTGATGCCACTAATTTTGTCGATTCTGTTAATACAGTAACTCTACCTAATTCTGACCCTATTGAACCTATGGCAGATACTATTGTTAACAACCCTAATATAATTGAAGCAGCTGGGTTAGCTTCATCTACGTTCCAACGACCTAGGGTATCTTTTTCTGATGAGCACGTACATCAGTATCCTCCTTTTACACAACAACCTTGTATGTCAGCTACTGCTAATTTGCGAACTGAATTAGACCACATTAATTACTCTACGACGTCCCTTCCTAGACATGTAGGTTTAGTTTCTGTACCGGTATGCAAATGGGGTTTATCATTTAATGGAGACACGACTACTATGGGGGCAAATTTTTTCCTACCACGTGTTGAAGAACTTAGAGTAGCGCGTAACATTTCGTACGACCAATTATTTTCGAGTGCTGTTGACCTTTTCTCGGGTCGTGGGTTAGTATGGTACCGTGCTATGCATCACCGGGTTTCAAACTGGCACGAATTGGTACCTAGGTTGCGATCTGATTTTTTGCCTACTGATTTTGATGAAGGATTATGGGACGAGATTAGGAAACGCAAGCAGGGGGCCGATGAAAATCCCTCACTTTTTATTGCTGTGCTGCTTAATTTATTTGATCGTTTACTCGTTAAACCATCCGAATCAATTCAACTTAAACATATTATGAAAAACTTGCAACCTTTCTACGCTACTCAATTATCTTTAACAATAGTCCACGATATTGAACACCTTGCATTTCTGTGTAAAAAGCTGGAAGACGTTAAGATACAGAATATTAAATATCGCAATCCTGCTGCTGCTTCATCCTTGCAACTGGAACCTGACTTGGCTTACCAGCCTACTCCTAAAAAACCTGTGACACAGACTGCACAAATGACAATTAAACATCCTGGTCCTAGAACTAACCGTGCGAAAAGTACGACCACTTGTTGGAACTGCCGTAAATTAGGCCATACTTTCCATATTTGCTAGGCAGATAAGACTATTTTTTGTTATATTTGCGGTCATGCAAATAGTTATTTTGCTACTTGTCCTAAATGCCATCCAAAAAACGCGAAGTAAAGGGTAGATATCACAGCCGATCTATTCCTTATCCCTATTATACTAAGTGTTTAAACTTGATTTAAACACACATAAATTTTATTTTCTAAAATTTACGAAATCCAGTCGCACGTTCTTAGATGCAATTCTGATTTAATAGCAAGAAGTTTTTAATGCCGCAATCACCAGTCTTTGCTTCATAATTACTAAATTTAATATGTTTAAATTAGATTAAACATATATAAATTTCAGTCCAAATTTACTGAACATTATTCATAATTTAAAAGCCAGTGTTATTTCGCAATCAGACGAGTTAAAAACCAGGAAAACTGCAGATCTGCACCTCATGCACAAAACCGACCTACAAGTGCAGGTTCAACGGGCGACCTTCGCTCCAGCAGGAAACAAAACCGCTGAATTGCTACGTTGTTATTTTGAAATTGTAAACGCTTTGTCCCAGTAAACTGTACATTTGAACTTTGAATTGTTACGTAGTTAAGCATTCTTGTTTAGTATAAATACACCGTTTATTTTCGTAATAAAACAATCTGCATTTAATGTTTGATTCATTCACTACCCCTTCTAAGCCATAATATTTATGGGGCATGAGGCTGTGTCCCAGGGGTATGTTATTGTCGTCCCTTTAAGTGCCATTGACTAAGCTGGCTTAAAGCGTAAATGCAGTCTCATTTACACGCTTAAAATTAGGGATAGAATCAGCGCAAAGTAACGGAATCCTGATCCAGCCTCCAGACATTTCTGTTCACTAAGGCTGATACTTTATCTTGGGAATCTTGGTTACGAACTGTGAATGAATTTTGCCGTATGACTAGTAATACTTCAACCACCTTTACTAAACAACTTTCTGACAACCGTCCTTATTTAACCATTTATATTAATGGAGAACCTATTCACGCTCTTTGCGATACAGGGGCCAATCAAACTTTAATTGAGCGCAACGGTTTATATTTACTTCAGAGACATGATCTCAAATTGTGTAACAATAAGTCTCCGCTCACTTTGACTACTGCTGACGGTCAGCTACAAAATATTTTAGGTACGCTTCGATGTGGCTGAAACTTTTTCGCTGCAGACTATTTGTGGCGTAGTTGATTTGTCAGTTCAACAAAAACTTCTTCTAGACCAAGTTGTTGGGAAGTTTGCCGAAATTTCTGGTCCTACTTTAGGCTTAACTAATTTAGTTGTACACACTATTGGTACGGCTGACGCATCTCCTATTAAGCAGAGATACTATCCTTTGTCTCCTGCTATGCAAGTCCATGCCGACCACGAACTTGATCGCTTGTTAGAGATGGGTATTATTCGTCCCTCGAAATCTCCTTGGAGTTCTCCAATAGTCTTAGTCAAAAAGAAAGATGGTTCGTATCGACTTTGTTTCGACGGTCGAAAATTAAATTCGGTTACCAAGAAGGATGCTTATCCTTTACCATATTTAAATAGCATTCTTGATAAATTGCGCGATGCGCGTTATCTTACGTCCATCGATCTTAAGCAAGCTTTTCACCAAATTCCTCTACATCCAGATTCGTGCGAAAAAACAGCTTTTACAGTCCCTAGACGTGGTTTGTTCGAGTTTACAGTCGTTCCGTTTGGGATCGCGAACGCAGCTGCCAGTCAACAACGTCTCATGGATAGCATTTTTGGTCCGCTATTGGGTGAAAACATCTTCGTGTATTTAGACGATATTGTTATCGTGTCTGGAACCTTTAAAGAACACTTGGACACCTTAGAGCAAGTTTATACCCGTCTTAAAGACGCTAACTTAACTGTCAATATCGACAAATGTCAATTTTGCTGTCCCAGTCTTACGTACCTCGGCTTTGTTGTCGATAAAAATGGTTTACGCACGGACCCTGATAACATTTTGGCTATCACTAAATACCCTCAACCAAATACAGTGACCGAAGTCAAACGCTTTATTGGCTTAGCTTCTTGGTATCGTCGCTTCGTTCCAAATTTTGCCACTATTACTGCTCTTATTTCGGACCTAATTAAAGCTCATATTAAAAAGCAGCGTGTGCATTGGACTGATGATGCTCTTAAATCATTTTATCTTCATCAGTGTTGTTATAGACTCTTAATCAAATTAATTTTAGTATTGTTAAGAGCTTCATTACCGCACTGAGTGCGGTAATGGATATTACCACACTCAGTGCGGTAATTGATAGATATTACCGCACTCAGTGCGGTAATGAATATTACCGCACTCTTTTTGTGTCACGCCTCTAATTTTGGTCTCGGTTGTGTTCTTACACAAAATATTGACGATGAGAAAAAGGTTATTGCTTATGCTTCACGTACCCTTAACAAGGCCGAACGCAATTATTCTGTCACAGAGAGAGAGTGTTTAGCTGTCATCTTTGGCATTGAGAAATTTAGACCGTATATCGAAGGTACACATTTCACTGTGTTAACTGACCACTATTCCTTATTGTGGCTTACTAATATGAAAGACCCCACAGGCCGTTTCGCCCGTTGGAGTGTTCGTCTGTCGCAATACGATTTTACAATTCGACACCGACGGGGCAAACATAATGTAGTTCCCGATGCTTTATCGCGAGCTCCTATTTAGGTTTCCGCTCTATAACTTGTTGATGGTGACTTAGACTCTTGGTACTTAAAAATGCTTGAACGTGTTAGCCAAAGTCCTAATCAATTTCCTACTTGGCAAATTGAAAATCACCGACTTTTTAAGTATGTTCCCAACCGTCATGCCATTGTTAGCAACTTAGTGGAATGGAAACAGGTGATATCTCGATCTCGCCGAACTGAAATTTAGAAACTCTTTCATGAGAGTCCCACATCTGCTCACTTGGGTGGTTATAAAACCTTTTGTAAGATTTCCGAACAATATTACTGGCCTAAAATGCGTGCCGATGTCATCCGTTACATACGCCATTGTGAAACTTGTGCAGCGAGTAAAGTTAGTCAACTTGCTAGACCTGGTTTAATGAGCCAAAATAAGAAGATTTTATACCCTTTTCAATGTTTGTCAATTGACATAATGGGTCCTTTACCTCGCACGAAAACTGGTAACACTTCTATCATAGTTGTATCTGATTGGCTAACCAAGTTTACCCTAGTTAAAGCTGTTCGCGTTGCCACTGCTAAAGCAGTAGCCAAGTTTTTGGAGAACGAAGTCTTCCTCATTTTTGGTGTTCTTCAAATATGTATGGTTGATAACGGACCACAATTTATAAGTTCCTAATTTAAAGCCTTGATGAAACAATACCAAGTTCAACAAGTTTGGTATAATGCTTCTTACCATCCCCAAGTCAATTTTGTCGAGAGAGTTAACCGAGTTATCGGTACTGCTCTTCGTTCTTATGTTTCGGATAATCATCGTTCGTGGGAAGAACACATTTATCAAGTTGCACACGCTTTGTGTAACGCCGTTCATGAGGTGAGGGGTTACACCCCTTCTTTCTTAAATTTTGGGAGGACTGTACCAGTTTCTGGGACTTATTACGGTCGTCTTAAGAATTTCCAAGAAGAAGAATTATCTTTAGAAACTCGTGAAGACCTGGCTTCAGACGTTAACCAACTTTCTGGACTTTATCAAGACGTTGTTAAACGCCTCAATAATTCCTACCAACGCAATTCCAAGCACTATAAATTGCGTAAGCGTCCATTAAAATTTAATGTCAATGATTTGGTTTGGAAAAGGAACTACGTCTTATCTGATGCATCTAAATCCTTCAATCAGAAATTGGCTCCTAAATATGTCAAATGCAGAGTACAAAAAGTTACCGGCCCACTTACCTATCAGTTAGTGACCGTCCCCGACAATAAAAACGTTGGAGTTTGGCATATTAAAGATTCAAAACCTTACTTTGGAGAAGGACAAGTGGAGGAGTGAATTCTGGTGTGCCTGATTGTATGTATGTGATTTTATGTATGATGATGTATGTGCATGTTTAGCTTATCTCGCCTATTCACCCTACGGATAGTATTATACTATCAACATTATTCTCAACCTTTTCGACTTGATAACCAATTTCTATTATGATTATTCTTATGTACTGCGTGCTTTTAAGCCGCATATTTTTTTGCTTTTGAGTGCTAGTTAAGCACCTTGAGCGATTCCCCAATTACCGATTTGTTGGTACTTTTCCCTATCATTAGATTATATTAGGTGAAACCCTTTTGAGTGACGGATTTCCTCGCTTCCTTATAGATAGCGATTGGACCTTTTGTCGAACTCTTCTTGAGTCTTCTGTTGATAGTGAAGCAAGTGTTTAGGTGAGTTGCTTTCGTGATGAGTGCTTGAGTCTTCTTTACTTTTTCGAAGTGTGTCTTTCTGACGATGGAGTTAGTTGTAAAATAGTTTCTAGACTTGCACGATTTACTTAGGGTGGTTGGTTGGGCATGCAGGGTAGGTCTCTTTTTGGGAAACCTTTCCATCAAATATTTTTTTATTTCCTTTCCCCCATCTCGCTTCACGAGATATTTTCAAAGCGTCAGATCGACTTTATTAGGTTCTTTAGTAGCCTTTAGGATTTGTGGTATGCTTGAGTTCATACTTGGGTTTTTTAATAGTTTTTGGGGGCGGGTTTCTTTTGATCTTGTGGAGATTTCTGGGGGTCGGGGCGAGCGATTGGGTTGCCATCCGACTCGGTGAGGAAGTTACATTTAGTCCGTCACCGGCGCGCCTTTTCCATCTAGCTGCGACGACTGGCTGAATGCCCGAACTGGGTTTGGTGGTGGTGCGTTTGTTCCCTCCAGCTTCTGGAGTCTTTACCCAAATTCGGGGCGGGTATGGTTTTTGGGGCCTTTTTTGTCCTGGGTTTTACCCGAATTTTTTTGTCGTGGTGTTTTCATTTCTGCGATGTTTCATACAGGAGTAAGTTTTTGTGACTTATCTCCGGTGTTTCGCTGTGTGTTAATTCACACGGTGTTTCAGTGTGCAGTCGTTCCTGGACTGTTCACTTTTTCTCGACCAGCAGGGTTTAGGGTTTTCTGCTTTGCCGCTCTTCTTCACAGTCGCTTACATTCACGGTGATCACTACGGGGGCCCGCGCTGAGTGTCTGTGATCAACAGCGTCCTCACCTTTTGCTAATTTCCCATTTCACTACAATAGCTTCTTTCAAACAGCCCTGCGTTGACTGACTGACTGACGGATATCGGACTTATCCCTACCAAATCCCTCTTCGTTACACTATCTTCCTTTACTTTACTATACTCTTTTAATACCCAAGTATCCCTTTTTCCGATTTATTTTCTTCTCTACCTTATTGGCCTATTCCAAATCCCACTTATTTAATTCCGTAACTATTTCCGGCTGCTGCCTCAGCCGTTGGCTAAATCTCAGCAACTTTTCAGTACGCTGACTAGGTCCAATGCGTGTGTTCTGCCAGTACACGTTTAAGGTAACCTTTTGTTTAGTTCGTTTCCCGTTGGCTATAGTACGGAGCTAAGCGTCTAACTTATCCACCGATGCGCCTTTTTCATCTAGCGCGACGGATCGGTTTAGCACTTTGCTCACGACTCTT
Source organism: Agriotes lineatus (assembly GCA_940337035.1). Classification (NCBI taxonomy): domain Eukaryota; kingdom Metazoa; phylum Arthropoda; class Insecta; order Coleoptera; family Elateridae; genus Agriotes; species Agriotes lineatus. Next base: position 42,690 of record CALNHX010004322.1, read on the forward strand.
CTCTCCGTAGAAACTTTCTATCTCTTCTTCTTTTCTTTACTTTACTTTTTTATTCCCCATCTATTTCCCTACTTTTCTTTCGCCTTCTTTAACTGACGATAACCTTTTCAATTGCTTTAGTATAGTCATACCTCAAGTATTTCTCTTGGCCGTGGGGAGTGAAACAATTTTTTGGCTCCGCTTAATTGTTTCGCCAGTTACCAATTTATTTCCGGGCCAGCCTGTATATTCCCACTTATTCGCTGTATTTCAAACGATATCAAATCTTGCTTTGCGCGAGCTCTCTGATTTTGGTTTTCCCAAAATAGTTCGTTATCATTATGCGCCAGCCGCAGCGGTCTTTTTCCGTCCGCGATTTCATTTACCATTCGCTTTCGGTTGAAGTAACTCGCTTCTACGAAGGCATTCCCGCGTGCTACTGCACCAATTTTTAATTGACTTCGTTTGTGAGCTGATGACTAAAATCAGGTATGTTTACGCTCCTTGGTTTGATATTCAAGTTTAGTAATTTCCCGTTTTTTTATTAGCTCTTTGACGTAATTTTTGAACGTCACTTTTAAACGCCATTCTTTGATGCCGTTTTTTTGATGACTCCTTATTTGGGTTTCCTAATTAACACCCTAATCAATAACGTGGACCCGCAACTCCTTTCTGGAATGCCATTTTGGGCCTGTCGTTCGTAACACGGAGCGTCCGTTCCCTTATCAACTTTGGCCACGAGGTTTGTGCTGCTGAAGGCTGTTACATTAAGATTATCCTGGACCAATTATTCATCGCCTACATGCGACTTTTTTGTCACAACCAGGTTAGTCTCATTACAACTTTTGATGATAACTTCGCCTGCCCATGAATTGTTGGCGGAATCGATATCAACGACGCTTCATCACCGTTAACCGATTTACCAGTTACAAATTTAATTTAAGCTTTATAAATTGAAAACTTAATGTATTAATTGTTCCGATTTACAATTTACAAATTTAAAACTACGCTTTATAAATTTAAAACGTAATGTATTAACTATTCATAAATCTATGTTTTATAAATTTAAAACATAATGTATTAATTGTTCCCTAATTTACAATTCACAAATTTAAAGTTTTGCTTAATAAATACGTACTAAGAATTTTGTAAAAAGTGCCCTCACGCCATTTTACTATCAATACCGAGATAACGGTTAAAACATATGACAGTGGTAAGCTTACTCCTTTATTGAATTGCACTCATATTTAATCCAAAAGCCCAAAAGGGGTTCACATATTTTTTGTGCGTGCTGCATTTTCAGCATTAATAATATACTGTATTATATACTGTTTTTAAACTTTGCGATAAATAATTTACAGACCTAATTACGATGTTGCAAGCAACTATTATTTATTAATTAAATAAACCTAATTGTTGCTGTAATTTTATTTATTTCTCGAAATCTGTGATTTCTGGCGCCCTGTGTTTTTATTATTAAAAGAGCTTGCAGTAGTACAGCTGATGATAGAAATCTGCGACCCAAGGCCACCCAGATTAAGCTAGCTAGGTCATTACGGTGAGTACAAACATTACAGAGCTACCGTGGTATATAAATGATAAGGGGGTTGATCTGCGATTGTACTACCATTGATTATTATTAGTAATCAATCGTAGGTTGGCTTCTTTATTGTTTCAAGGTGACCAGTTGTAAAACTATTATGGGAGGCGGTGAAGCCACTCTAGGAATAGTGCATAGAAGCGGATAATTATTATAGGCAAAATTCACAATCGCTGTCGGCTTGGGGATCTTACAACCGATGCCTCGCTCGGTGAGGCATAGAGAGTGTGTGCTTAAAAGTAGATGGCTATAACCGATGCCAGTTTGGTCGGCGTAGGCTACTGAGGAAAGGTTTGGGATCGTAATTCGAATTTAAGTCAACTCTCTCACGGGCCGTCGAAAAGGCGAGAAGCTTCAAGTTAGGAGAGCTATGGTTTGCTCTGCAGGGTACTGTAAGTGCTTGAGGCTTAAACCCTTTGTGGTTTTAGGGCTGGTGAGGTTGGCCGCCGTACTCAAATTTACTTTCAGGGGCAAGCAACTCGCTTTTATACTCTGGGGCAGCGTGGGAAAAATCGCGTTGTCGTGATAATGATGGGGGTATACTTGGACCATCGAGATATTTACCTCCACTAGAATTTCGCTTTGATCTTTCAAGTCAAAGCGCCCAAATGTGCCTCGCGCAAGCTACGTGCACAATAAAATAGTTTATAGAATTTTCCGAGACCTGTGTGACATTTTTTTGTTTTTTAATTAATTTGGACGACGCTAACGGCACAGAGGAAATCGCAAGCAATAAACATAAAAATTTCGAACATCTAGAGCATGTATGGAGGAAAACTAAGTAACACGATGACAAAGATGAACCGGCCAATATATGGCCCCAAACGGGCATGCAAATAATGGACACATGATCCGTCTACTACTCCTAAGAGAACATCAACTACCATCGCAATGGGGTGACCTTTCTTGTCTCGTAGGAGGTATAGACAGCAGTCATAGGTTTCGCCCCTGAATCAGATGGGGTTACTCCTTTGCAAGTTCCGACTGCTCCTCTCAACATACAACATCACCATCGTGCAAGTGTGTGCCCCAACATGAAAAATTGGAATTGATTTTGCGTTCAGTCAGGAATTATCTTAAGCAACCAAAGCATCAAGTTACTATCCAGGCAAGCAGAGAAGGGGATACGTTCGGTGAATTAAGACTCGGAAGACGCTATGTGAAGATCAAGATGGTTCTTAATAATTGATACTAATGCAGCATTTAAAAAAACAGAAAAAAGCTATCGAGCAATATTGATATTTCTTTAGGGCTTCAAAAAAATGTTTGTGGTACGTATAACACTGACAATCCTATTCAACGAGAGACCTGTGGAGAAATAATAACATCCTCTATCGTCCTCAACTTCTACAACCATTTGAATACGTATTATTTGAAAAAAAACTAAAATTTAAACTATTGACAAGTATCATTAAATAGAAATTGCATAATATAGTCAAAATAGCAGATGAACAACAAGGATTTGGACAGCAACACTGTAGATGCCATATTCATTCTTTGACAGCTGGCAGAAAAATCCATAGAATATTACAATCCCATGTACTTATGCTTTGTAGACCCAACCAAAGCATTCGACAGAGTGCAACTTAAGGCTGGCGTTTGGCTTATGTTGAAATAATAGAGACAGATTGATACATAGGAATCACTTATTATCGATTTACACGCGGCGTAGGAAGTTACACAATACTTCATTTCAAAGACAAATGTTGGCTGATTATCGTAACCTATTTTATAAATGGTAAAACATTCGCTTGCGCTGTAAAATTGTATTTAAAATATCGACGCTTTTGTAGGAATTTTTTATTTGTATTTCTGCCATTCAACAGTAAAATTTACTTGTGCAAAATAAAAAACAGAAACTAAAATAGTTTACAGGAAGATACGATTTTTGATCTTGCATTTAAGACCTCATTGAACTATTTCTGACGTTTGCTTTTTGATAATAAGTGATTCATAAATAAATTTAAGCTGTTGTCATTTAGAGCGAATATTACAACTCCAAGTGTCGGTTATCGGTGCTGTTTTTGCAGACACCTGATAAATTTCCCCACAAAAATAGTGTATAAATAGTTTAGGCGTTGTAAGACAGATGTCGCGTTGTCGTTACAAAACCAAGGTTGTGTACATTGCACGAACTGCGGTAAATTTAAACTTCGCAATGCCGTCGCAAATTCGAAATTTACAATACGTTAAATGGGGAATACGAGTGACAGTGGATGATTATTATTATTAAAGCGCGGATTTCTAGCTCTTTTGCTATACGTAATAATTAATAGTTGAACAGAAACATTTAGAACGAAATATGAATTATGAAGAAAACAATTGTTTAAGAATATTTATTTTTAGGTTGAAAAAGAATGTTTTTTCCGCAACCGTCTTAAAAGTCATTACTACCAAAACTTGTCATTGAAGTAGACGTTTCTCTTACTTTTATAACAGTTATATTATAGAGTTTTTGGGAACCAATTTGCTTTACATTGTCACAAACTCAGAGTCTCTTATAAAAAAATCTGAAACATCTGAAATATATTGCAAAATTCTGTTTTGTAGCAAAAACGCTTGAAGGGTCAAAAAGCATCATACATTTTCTATCTTTCTAAATACTTTAGAATTATGTACAGTGGCGTACGCCAGCAGGGTCAACGGGGACAATTTTTTTTAACAATAACCGCTATTTTTTATTCGAGGAAGTGGAAGAGCACATCGTTTGAGCATTGTAGTATAACATTTTTGTGGAGCATAAAGAAATTTTTGAGAAAAACGCAAGTAAAGTTTTAATTGGGAAAATTGATTATTTCATAATTTATGTAATATTTTGTCTAGAAATCGTTGAAACACAAATTTACTGTCAGTTATGTCAAATTAGCTTTCAACAAAATTGGTGCTTTTGATTTTCTGTTATCTGAACTAGCGAAATCTTACAATTAGCAACAATGTTTCTTTCGGAAAATGATCGCATTGAAATTCTTATGGAGAAGAACTACAGTAGAAGCCTGCGCTCTCTTTAATAAGGCTCATCAAGATCGTCCGCCAATACTAGGAGTTGATGAAAATCCACATTCAAGTTCCCGTCAGATTGGCTTGGATATGAATATGAATCATATTACAGTGCTTAATGTTTTACATAGACACCCTTCCACCCTTATAAAGTTACATTGACCCAAGAATGATCAGAAATTGATTTTGATTGTCGAGTGCAATTCTGTGAAGAGATGTAATAATGAAGAACTGTCAGCTTTATACGCAAATGCAAATGAACCAGACATATCTGATAAAAGACTTTGGTATCAACAGGATGGAGCACTTCCCCATTACGTCCTTCCTGTTCGTACATACTTGGATAACATGTTTCCACAACAGTGGATAGGGCGACCTGAAGCTATCGAGTGGCCAGCTCGCTCCCCAGATCTTACACCCCTATATTTTTCTTATGAAGTCATTTAAGAACCAAAGTTTATGTCAATAAACCCGAAATCATAGAAGATTTAAAGAAACGAATTCGACAGGAAATATACAATATCGGCCCGGAAAGAATTGGAAGAGTACAGAATGAATATATTTGGAGACCAGTACATTGCCAAACATGTAATGGGCAACAGTTTGAACACCTAACTAGTTAATGTTTTAACATTGGAAATGTTTATGTTCGTATATGGGGACCAAGTTACGAGTTTTCGTTCAAGGCCAAAAGACAGAGGTGTCGCGATCGAGTGCGGTCGGCGAGGATCGTGGCGACCAGCGAGCATCGTGAACGGTAGTGGGGAGTGTTCAGTTATAATACCGCACTCGCTTAATGCAGTAGCGGGAAATGTTTATGTTCGTATATGGGGACCAACTCAGACGTATTCTTTGTCTGAGGGGACCAAGATACGAGTTTTCGTTCAAGACGGACAGCGGCGAGATCGAGTGCGACCGGCGAGCATCGTGGTGGTGAGAGTGGAGTTATAATACAGCACTCGCTGAATGCAGTAGCGTCTCATTTCATAGGACGATCGGCGCGCTTATTTTGTAATTATGGATTCTAAAAGTTTAAGAAATAGCGAAAAATGTAAGCGATATCGAGAGCGTAAACGTTTACGCGCGAGTGAGAATACTGATTCTAGTGAGCTGAGTGCGAGAACGCCGTTAACAAAAAGTGAACGAAATAGGCGGTACCGTGAGCGTGTAAAGATTCGCAAACTTGAAAATTCTGATATTTACTTTTAGTTTTTGAAAAATAAAATGCTAAAATTCTATGTTTATACTTATAACCTTGTATGTATAATAAACTGTTAATTAGGTTTCATATATGGTGTTATCATTTCCAATGTCTCCGATGGTTGCAAGGATTGCGAAATCTGTGAATTTTTTATTTTGTTTTGTGTTGTTTATAAAATAATCAATTAAAACTTTGCATTTTTATCAAAACTTTCTTTATGCAACTTAATAAAATTTTTATACTACAATACTCAAAACGATGTGCTCTTCTACTTACTCTTAACAAAAAATAGGGGTTATCATTAAAAAAAATGTCCACATTGACCCTGCTGGCGAACGCCACTGTACATTGTTCTAAAGTATTTCAAAAGATAAAAAATTTACAATGATTTTCGATCCCTCCAAGCCTTTTTGCCACAAAACAGATTTTGCAAGATATCTTAGGTGTTACAGACATTTTTAACACTCTACGTATATATTCGTACAATATGCAGCATTATAGAAACGATAATGAAGATTATTAAACACGAAAAAAAATCATTTTTAACCTGACTTGTTCAGCTGCTGTACGCGTTAATCGTTACTTTTGATTGTTTAGTCACAAAATTGTATTTTTTTAATAAATAAAATTTAATATTAAATTTAATAAAAATTACTATTTGTATCTAACTTTGATACTGCCCTGTCGCACAGTGTGCTGTAAGTGCATTAAAGGGACTTACGATTTAAAAAAAAATGCATTTTTGAGTATACCAATCGACAGAACTTATTGATTATAATGAAACTTATAACTTGTCATTTTCCGGTAACATTCGTTTTTATATGAAAAAAATGCATTTTTTTTTTGTATGGAAAGAAACAAAACATGTATTTCAGCCAACTGCTAGCCGATTTCGGCTTGGGACGTACTAGGCCTTATTCTATGAAAACAGTCAGCCTTCGGTAAAAAACGCGCGCACAGAGGTGCGATTCTGATAGATATACAGTGTGTCCCCGGATAGGTAAAATGACGCTTGTGAAAGGTAAAAAATTCTCGATTTAAATTTTCATTTTTTGGGGTTCAGCCCTGCGTCGTTAAAGACAAATTTCTAACATCATTTCAGTTTTGAAAAATCAAGTATGCCTTGGAAATGCTTAAAAATCCAATTTTTCTCTAAAGTAAAGTTTCTTTTATCTGGCAAATACGACAGAAAGTTATTAAAAAAAGTCGTTTAGAATCAATATCTAGGCCTCTATACCAAATTTCAAAATACTGGGCCAACTTTGATCACTCACATTTTTTATATGTTTATATTCCAAATCAAAGAATTTTATTTTTAACAAAGTTTTTTTATTATGAAATAATAAACTTTGTTAAAAGTATTTGTTTTTCCAATAAAAATCTTTGTTAAAAGTAAAATTCTTTGATTTGGAACTTAAAAAAGAAATTGTGAGAGATCAAAGTTGGCTGAGGATTTTGAAATTTGGTATAGTGGCTGAGCTGTCGATTCTAAACAACTTTTCTTAATAAATTTTTGTCGTAGTTGCCCCATAAAAGATACTTTACCTTACAGAAAAATAGGTTTTTTGAAAATTTCCGAGGCATACTTGATTTCTCAAAACTGAAATTATGTTGAAAATTTGCCCTTAACCAAGCAGGGCTGAACCCCAAAAAATTAAAATTTAAATCGAGAATTTCTTACCCTTCACAAGAGTCGTTTCACCTATCCGGGGACACACTGTATATCCGTCAGAATCGCACACAGTCATATAATAAGGCCTAGTACGTCCCAATCCGAGATCGGCTAGCAATTGGCTGAAATACGGCATTTTTTGTTTCGTTTCATAAAGAAAAGAAAATGATTTTTTTTCATATAGAAACTAATTTTAGCGGAAAATGACAAGCTACAAGTTTTACTATAATCAATAAGTTCTGTCAACTGGTATATTCAAAAATTCAATTTAAAAAAATATATTGCAAGTCCGCCTTAATGCAGTTACAGCCCACCGTGTGTCGCTGGACTCGCGCCTCTAAGAAGCATTATTTTATAGATGTTTTATAAGAATCACCTAAATAACGGGTGTTCATAAACAGTCGTCATCCCAGTAGGTTTTGACTTCAAAAACGTATGTCTATTATAACTGAGAAAAACTGCGTTATGACAGTACTCAATGACGTTTCATTGTGTTGCAAGAACTAATCAAAGATATAACATTTTGTTTTTCAAAGCAACTGGGATGACGACTGTTTATGAACACCCGTTAGTTTAATTATCGCGTTCAACACAAAACTGTTGAATTAGGTATGTAATGTATAAATATAACAATTTTAAAAATAAGTTGACGTAAAGTTTTTTTGAAAAATCATAATAATTTTTTTCCATATTAGGCCGACTTTTTGGCGGTCACTGTACATAATAGATTCAAAATGTGGCTAGAATCAGTCAAATATCACTTGGTTCCTGTTTATTTTATCTAAATTTCACAGATTTTTTGTTATAGTGACTGAAAGGCCAAGAAGCATCAAGCACCAGCCTCAAGGTAAAATGAGGTTTTCGATAATACACACATACAATGGCCATGAAGCTTATTTTACTTAAAATCACAGAACAATCTTAAAATTATCTGCACCGGCAAAAATATCTGTTCGTGTTTTTGACCCACATCTGCTTAGAGCACACCTGCTCAGCAGAGAAACAAATTTTTGCATAAGTTGAATAGCGAGGTAAAAATTTTACAGTGAAAAATTCGAGTGCGTCTATATTAATACAGATACCATCACCACGCAACACGATAAAAAGAGAGAGACGATTGGTGAATTTTCTTCGTTTCAATCCCCAGCCATAAAGATATAATTAACATACTAGTAGAAGAAAATGTACCACAGAGACTAATAATTGACCTTATATGCTACATGAATACATAAAATATAACTAAAGTGCAAACATCCAAATATCTTACCAAATCGATACCAGTTTGTTGGGGAGTAAGACAAGGCAACTCGTTTAATAATCACTTTATTACCATGTAAAAAACAAAATCTAAATACAATAATTTAAAAATAAAAAAAAACTGGTAATCACAAGGCGAGATTCAGGTGGGGATAGGTAAATATCCTATACCCTCTGATCTTCCACCTAACCTTGAATTAAAAGATAATTAACACCAAAACATAATCTTTTGCCTAATTTTACTTGACGTAAATACTAAAAGGAAATAAAAATTTATATCCTGTGACGACGCAGTTGAAAATAGTAAAAAAAATGTAATATTAAAAAAAAACGCTAACTAAACACATTATATAAAGCAACATTGCCACAATGTTTATAATAAAAAAAAAGTAAATATATACATATATATACATAGACACATATAATTACCACTACAAATAATTTTCACACTGTCTCTGAAACAATTCACATCTTAACTTAAGTTTAAATTGCACTGGACTATATATTTTAGAGTTTTGGTAAGCTATTGTACATATGATATACCTGAAAAGAAAATGATCGCTCGTAACAAGCAGCAGAATGTAGCGGAGGCGAAATTAGGCCTCTAAATCGAGTAGAAAGGTTATGTACATCTGTTCTAAAAGTGATCTTATTATATAAGTATGGTGGTTTTTTATAAAGAATTATTTGATCAAAAAGACACAGACACTGTAATATTCTACGATTTTGCATTGTTAACCATCCAGCATCAGCCAATTTATGTGATATATGATCGTACTTTCTAATGCCATATATAAAATGTAAGCATGCATTTTGAACTTTTTGAATTCGTTGTGCAGTTGCCTTATCTATTGCTTATCTATACAGCTGTACAATAATTAAATTGAGATAAAACAAATGCTTCACAAATTCTCTTTTTGATTTCGATATTTAAATAGGATCTATGAGGATATAGCTTTCTGAGGAATTGATAAGCTTGGCAAATATATCTGGCAATCTGGTCTTTATATCTAAAAGTGTTGTCCAATATTACACCAAGACTTTTGCATTTATCAACAATAGAAATTGGAACATTATTCATAGTGATCTTTACAGTAGCAGCCAAGTCTTTACAAGCATTTTTATTTCCAAAAAGAACAACAGCAGATTTATCGGGATTAGTTTTTAGTGAATGCTGAATAGATGTATCGTACACATACTGTAAATCATAATTTATTTCTTCCACTGCTGCCTCCAGGCTAGATATATGAAAAGAATGGTATAGCTGAGTGTCATCTGCATATATATGTATTTTAGAAAATTTAACACGTTTCATAAAGATTGATGTATATATTGAAAATAACAGTGGACCTAAAATTGATCCCTGTGGCACCCCTTGAGTGATCGGCAGCGGATCGGACACAACATTATCTAGTTTAACAATTTGCTTTCGATTGCTTAGATAGCTAGTCATTAACGATAGCGCATTCCTTCCAATACCAATGTAATTCAGGATAGTAAATAAAGTGCCATGGTTAACCGTATCGAATGCTTTGCTATAGTCAAGTAAAACTAAGGCCGTAATTTTACCGTGGTCAGAAGCAGCCAGGATATCATCAGTGACATTAAGCAACGCAGTTGTACAACTGTGTCCTGTTCTGAACCCGGATTGTACAACCGGCAGTACATTGTGTTCATTCACATGATCGGTCAGCTGCATGCTCATAACTTTTTCCAGTACTTTGGAGAGTGCTGGAAGCAAGCTTATTGGTCTCAAATCTTTAAGTTCTGATGGATGTTTATTTTTTGGTATCGGTTTGACAACAGCATGCTTCCAACACTGCGGAAAGACTCCCTCCAAAATACAAGAATTGATAATGTTTGTAATGTAGGGAATAATGAACGGACAGCAGAGTTTAATCATCTGAATATTGATAAGGTCACTACCTGTGGCAGCAGATTTGATATTTGTTAAAATTTTAAATATAGTTTCATTATCAACACTAGAAAAACTAAATTTAAAATTGTCAGAACTATTATTTTTATACATTTCAGATACTGCCAACTGGTTATCATTATTTACTTTAGGAATACCATTAATAAAATAATTGTTAATTTCATTAACATCCGCTATGTGCTCAGGTATTGCGATTACTTTCTGTTTGCCAATGTCCAGAGTACCCAGCTGCTTCCATAGCTGTTTCTTATCAGGACAATTAAAAACAAAATTAAAGTAGGCTTTTTTTTCGTTTTTAATTGTAAGAGTGGTTAAATTACGAAGCGATTTATAATATTCTCAATGGCCTGGGGATTTTGAGTTTCTATATTTAGATTTTGCCTTATCTCTTAAAGAAATAAGAAGTTTTAAATTGTCAGTTATCCATGGCGCAGGAAGTTTGCCAAGTTTACGTGTCTTTAAAGGAGCATGTTTGTCAATCAACCACAGAACATTGGAATTTAAAAAAAACAGCTTTTCATTAATGTCTGATATATGACAAATATTCTGAAATGGAATGGCTTCCAAATCAGTGTTAAACGAAATAAGATCTATTTTATTTAAATTTCGATAGGTGCTTACCACTGGGTTAGGCAGAGGTTGTTGAGAAACAATATTACAGAACACCATGTCGTTATCAGCAAGATGACAATCAACTACACCACAATCCAACACAAACGATATATCAGAAACAATAACCAAGTCTAGAAGTGCAGCAGAAGAAGCAGTTAGTCAGTTTAGTCAGCTTCTTTTTAATTTAGTAAAGTATAAAATAATACAATACATAAAACACAAAAAAGGATATAGAATAGGAGCAACAAATGCCAATATAGTATGTTACGCCGATGATGCCGTGCTGATAGCCAACATAAAGATGACCTGCAAAGACTACTCTATCAGTTTAAGATAACAGCCCAATTCTACAACATGGAAATACCAACAAACAAAACAAAGTCAATGGTAATACCGAAAACACCTACCAGATGCAAATTAGAAATAAACGGGACAATCATAGAACTGAAAGCTGAAATCACTAATTTTAGTGAGATTTAACGAAGAAACTCACAAGCAGGCAATTGAAGTTGTTACGGTCTTAAACTGACTTTACGACACCGCACCGGCTCATATAAAAACGAAACTGCCGGCGCGTGCCATAATGGACAAAATCGGGACGAAAGTTCTCCTAGACCGCTACCCATGCCGCAACAAGATATGCCGGCTAAGCGTTCAGTGGAGCTAGGGCGGGTTCTTTACGAGATCACCTAAGGGCAACGGCCAGAGGGGCGGTACATGACAATAAAATTTAATTGGACGCCACCCGGTTTGATAGACATACGAAAACATAATGATAGACCCAGAGAAAAACCGGGAAATCAGGTGGGCCTACCTTCTAACTGACACTTGGCAGTAATCTGGACAGCAGGCCGGTTCAGCAACAATGGACCTACCTTTTTCGAAAATCCACTTGGCAACTGGCCAAACTCCTCTTACAACTGTAACACAAAAAAAACACACAGAGCGCATGCACAATATGCACAATAACAAGGAAACCACATTTAAAATGACATGACATGTATTGACACAAAATATTAGAAACTGTATACAAAAAGGCACATGTAAATCCAAAGTGTAAATACGGCAGTTTGATGGTTGCGCAACGTCTTAAACTAATATCAGAAAGTGACCTAAAAACTGTACAACAACAATAATTTCGTGAAGCGATATAAATAATACGTTCTATGCAAATAAGTTATCTTAACTGACAGTAAAAGAACACAACTGTTCGCTAAACAACAATAATTTCGTGAAGCGGTATGAATAATACGTTCTATGCAAATAAGCTACTTTAACTGACAGTAAAAGAACACAACTGTTCGCTAATTCGACGCAACACACCGTATGAAACAATAAGAAAGCCGACCTGCGATTAATTAATAAAATAAGCAATGGTAGTAAAAATCGCAGATCAACCCCCCTACCATTTATACACCACGGCAGCTCTGAAAAACTGTTTCTTACTCACCGCGATGGCCGACTAGCTCAAATATCGGCGGCCTTAGATCGTAGGTTCAGATCATCATCTATGTACCCTGGAATGTCTTCAAAAAAGGAAAGGAAAATGGAAATGGGCGCCAGAAATCAAAAGATTTCAAATAACAAGAAGAAAAATAAACTACAAGTGACTAGCGTTTAATTAATCATTAATAAAAGTTTTGAAGAGTCAGTAACCAATAGTCAGGATAATTAAAATGTAAATAAAGTAATAACAACATTGTGCATTAACTGAAGGTTGCGACACGCATAAAATTAAGAACCCCTTTCGGGTTATTATAATGATTTACCAAAAACACTCGTGGGATAAGCTTATCACAGTCATCTAATAAAACCTTCTGTTAGGCTATTGAAAATAAATAGCGTGACTGTACCTTTTACATAGGGTCGAAACACACATCAAAAATAGCAAAATTTATAACTGTGCATAATTAACTATAAGCATGAAAATTTAATGTAAAAAGCAAGAGCATGTATCAAATTGAACATTACATTTTAATAATTGCAAAACGTATGAATTTAAGTTTTAAATATTGACGGGTTTAAAATGTATAAATGGAGAAACCAGTTATCAAAAACACGATAAATCTCGGAACAGCACAACTAACCTCGCAAAATAAGCTGGACGTGAACGGCTACAACCCTTGTTGGAATCGCCAAGGATGCGCAGAAAATTGCTGCAGAAGCATCCCCAAAAAGGCAGAAAAAGCATCTTCAAAAGGCCGCAAAACGCCGAACCCAGCAGGTGTCGAAAGTGCGATAAGGCTTGGCCTCCGAGATAAACTCGTTGTTGAAACGGAACTGGTAATTAAGAGCTAACAAAAAATGTAATTACTATGGGGATAATAAGACAGAAAAGCGCAATCGTACCTGATAAGAGATAGCGCGGGTCAGAGAGGGCATTGCGCTAACGATAAGAACTTGATGCAGGTACAAAATGCGTTGGTTTGGGAAATTTACGAATTCGAAATGCCAAAGGAATTATAATTTAACTAAAAATATACAGGTTAAGCCTGAAATAATTGGATAAATGGCGAAACAATTAGGCAAAGCCAAAAAATTGTTTCACTCCCCACGGCCAAAAGAAATAAAAAGGTTTAAATATGAAAACATTTAAAAAAATGTAGGGAACCAAAGAATTTCAGAATGAGATCGATGATGCCAACACCAAAAGCGAAACGCTATCGAAAAATCCTCTTTCGAGAAGATAAGCCAAGGAAAACAACCCTTATAAATCGGCTTAAAAATAACAGGGCACCACATAGGACACCGCCAAAAAAATAGACGTTCTGTCTAAACCGGACAGAAGCCTAAAAAACTGTTAAACACAGCAAAAACCGACTGCATCACATAGGACACAATCCACCTTACTACAAACATCCGAAAAACTCACAAAAATCCGAAAAGCTCGCGCCGCATCATCATCACTCACTCCAAATCTAAGATAACCTAATATCCAAAAAGTATGAGAAAAAAAATTATCTTAAAAAATGAAACACAGTAAGTACTGCGAAAAAAGATTCGGGTGAAAACCCAGGATAACATCCTAAAAACCATAACCGCCCCGAATTTAGGTAGAGACCCCAGAAGCCGAAGGGAACGACCGCAAAACCACCAAACCCCGCTCGGGCATTCAGCCAGTCGTCGCAGCTAGATGGAAAAGGCGCGCCGGTGACGGACTGAATGTAGCTCCCTCACTGAGTCGGATGGCAACACAATCGCTAGCCCCAACCCCCAGAAATCTCCACAAGGCCGAAAAAAACCAACCCAAATAACAATAAAATGAAAAAACCCGAAACAAGTATAAAATCAAATAAAAAACAACATAGCTAACAAGCCATGAACAACGATTTGAAAAACAAATCGGTCAAGGTACTAAGCGAACACAAGCACGGATGGGGAAAGCACTCTAAAAAATATCCCAAAATATGGAAAGAAACGAGCCCAACTGCTAGCGTTGCTTAGAGAGAGAACAAGATGACGTTGCTCCTCAACAGTGACCTTCCCTGCATGCCCAACCTACCACCCTATACGTTACAAAGGGGAAGAACTAGATGATGACGTTCCCAAACAGTGACCTTCCCTGCATGCCCAACCTACCACCCTATACGTTACAAAAGGGAAGAACTAGATGATGACGTTCCCAAGCAGTGACCTTCCCTGCATGCCCAACCTACCACCCTAGCAAGAAACAAAAAGCACAAAAAACAAGTTTTAAAAGGAACACTGTAGGTGTTTCCACGGTCACAATATCCTATAATACCATAGTCCAAATCCAAATAAGCGAAGCGCTTTTGAAAAAATCCTCAAATGAGACGGAAGTAATGGTAAGTAAAGGAAAGTGAAAAGCACTAGAATGCAAGATCCATAGGGAACATACCCTTCAGCAACTTTTAAAAACAGAAGAGAAAACGGGACATAAGGAAAAGAGAAAAGGAAAGAAGAGGAAAATGAACCAAAAAACCAGAGTTCGGAAAAACTCACGCTGCCACACCCACTCATCCAAGCTTCGACTGGCTAGGTCTACCATTCCATGCCGTGACCCGGGTTTACGGAGACATGGACACGCTTAAAGAAGAGGAAACACAAAAAAGCAAACCGCCTTCAATCGCAAGGGAAAATCCGCACGCAAACAGATGCGTTAAAAAGACGCAAAAAATTGCATAGAAAAAATGCATAACAAGATGCAATAGCGCATCTAAACCGACGCAAAAAATATCTCCTGTCACGTCTAACAGAAGAAAAACCTGCACCACATTGGACACAGAAAAAAATATAGACACCCTGTTTACACCGAACAGGGGCCTAAAACAAGGACTGCCTCACATCGGACGCAGCCAATAAGCACAAATTCGCATCCAAAAGAAATGCATAATAACGCATTCAAAAAAATTAAGAGCCAGAAAGAACAACCCGGAAACAACCCGTCGAGACCCTTAGTAAACACAAGTACGGTGAGGCAAGTAAATAAAAATCCCAAAAATGGAGTAAACTACACCAAACCGCACAAGTAATTCACGCAGGCCTTCGACCCACCGATACGCAACCAAAGGAAGGATAAGGAAAAACCAAACATACCACACTACCAAAGCACACACGCAACCAATCAAAGAAACCATTCAGAAACGTCATTCACCAAAGCATACCCTTTCAACAAAGTCCATCACACTACCCATAAACATACCGCTAAACCAATCATTCGTCAAGAAAGATGAGGGAAGAAAAGTCAATAAACAACCGAACGAAAGGATACGTAAAGAAAGGAAAAGAAAAGAAAGTCAAATATAAATACGTGCACTACAACAAGATGAAAATTACAAAATGGCATATGAAGTAAAAATTTAAAGAGTACAAAATTAAATATTGATAAATAAAGACATCCAGGTAAACACAGCTGATGTAACTACCAAAATCGAGAGCCCCATAGCGTTGGTCGCCAGTGAAATAATAAGAAAGCCGACCTGCGATTAATTAATAAAATAAGCAATGGTAGTAAAAATCGCAGATCAACCCCCCTACCATTTATACACCACGGCAGCTCTGAAAAACTGTTTCTTACTCACCGCGATGGCCGACTAGCTCAAATATCGGCGGCCTTAGATCGTAGGTTCAGATCATCATCTATGTACTCTGGAATGTCTTCAAAAAAGGAAAGGAAAATGGAAATGGGCGCCAGAAATCAAAAGATTTCAAATAACAAGAAGAAAAATAAACTACAAGTGACTAGCGTTTAATTAATCATTAATAAAAGTTTTGAAGAGTCAGTAACCAATAATCAGGATAATTAAAATGTAAATAAAGTAATAACAACATTGTGCATTAACTGAAGGTTGCGACACGCATAAAATTAAGAACCCCTTTCGGGTTATTATAATGATTTACCAAAAACACTCGTGGGATAAGCTTATCACAGTCATCTAATAAAACCTTCTGTTAGGCTATTGAAAATAAATAGCGTGACTGTACCTTTTACATAGGGTCGAAACACACATCAAAAATAGCAAAATTTATAACTGTGCATAATTAACTATAAGCATGAAAATTTAATGTAAAAAGCAAGAGCATGTATCAAATTGAACATTACATTTTAATAATTGCAAAACGTATGAATTTAAGTTTTAAATATTGACGGGTTTAAAATGTATAAATGGAGAAACCAGTTATCAAAAACACGATAAATCTCGGAACAGCACAACTAACCTCGCAAAATAAGCTGGACGTGAACGGCTACAACCCTTGTTGGAATCGCCAAGGATGCGCAGAAAATTGCTGCAGAAGCATCCCCAAAAAGGCAGCAAAAGCATCTTCAAAAGGCCGCAAAACGCCGAACCCAGCAGGTGTCGAAAGTGCGATAAGGCTTGGCCTCCGAGATAAACTCGTTGTTGAAACGGAACTGGTAATTAAGAGCTAACAAAAAATGTAATTACTATGGGGATAATAAGACAGAAAAGCGCAATCGTACCTGATAATAACCAGCCCTTAGAAAACACATTGCTCATTGAAATTGGTTGAGCGCACGTAATTTAATATAATTAACATAAAATCTCGGCCGCGCGAAATGCGCTGCCCGAGGTGAAAAGAATGAGTGCCTCGGACGACAATTTCGTTTCCTCGAGGAAGGCTCGCACTCTGATAAGAGATAGCGCGGGTCAGAGAGGGCATTGCGCTAACGATAAGAACTTGATGCAGGTACAAAATGCGTTGGTTTGGAAAATTTACGAATTCGAAATGCCAAAGGAATTATAATTTAACTAAAAATATACAGGTTAAGCCTGAAATAATTGGATAAATGGCGAAACAATTAGGCAAAGCCAAAAAATTGTTTCACGTATCAATATCAAACTGCACGAACAAACGTTATTAAGTAATACAGACAATAGAGTACTGCATCGGGTCCGGTACCCGCGGGTACCCGCGGGTTACCCGCATTGCGGGTCGGGTTCCGGATAAGATTTATATCAATATTGCGGGTAGCGGGTCGGGTGCGGATTTGAAACTGCGGGTCGCGGGTCGGGTGACGGGTACAACTTCATTTCCTCAACATAAATTTTGTTTGTGTATAAACAAAATATGCCGAAGTGTGAAAATAACTTTCTTTATTGTCTATGGGCATTCTATCTGAAGCAAGTTACTGGTACGTGCTGGTCTAATATTCGAATTTGCGGTCAAGTGCTCCTTAAAAGTGAAATACTTGCGGGTCGCGGGTCGGGTGCGGGTTTGAAACGGCGGGTCGCGGGTCGGGTGCGGGTATAAAAATTTGAAAAATGCGGTTCGCGGGTCGGGTGCGGGTTTAAAATTTCAGAAATTGCGGTTCGCGGGTCGGGTGCGGGTCCTATATATTGGACCCGCGCAGATTTCTAAAAGACAATACCTGACAGAGCTTGGCTGTGCGGTACTGACGTCCTTTGCAGCTGTAGCGACCACCGCCCCAGATACTGCATATTTGGACGAGACGGAAAGCATATACGAGATTTATCTTTACAGCGACATGTAATACGAAGTGCGAACGGGAGGCAGAACGACCTGACAGCTTCGCCGGTACAAACCACTGCTAAATGAGTCACCCTAACGAGAAGAATCCGCCTAAAAGGCGCTTAATCGAGGCCTGCGACCCCACGGCAAATTGGAGACTCAAAGGCTTGCGTTCTCGGTATTCCAACGAACACTCACGCCTCTCACACTAAACAATGTCAAACGTACAGCTGGGCAACGTCTCAACAAACAAAGTCACAAAAATTCACGATATCAACAATCGCTGTAACAGCACAATAATCACGGCCTAATTAATGGAAAAGAACTTTCTGCGAAACCAAAGCCATGCCACGCGGTACCAGTCCACTCAAAACAAAAGCTGTGCCGCCACCCGACGACTCCCAAGGGCCGAAGGGGGCGGCTGAGCCGCTCCCGCAAAACCTTTCTAGCAGAAAACTGCACAAAAAGAACACGTTCACAACTGTAGCTGGCTCCTAACTAACTGCCAGAAAACCGTCCAAAACAATTCCAGCCAAGCGCGTCTCAACCGCCAAAAGCTGTCCGCCAATCAGCGCGCAAGAAGCCAAACGGCCAAAAACAAATTAATGTCGGCGTAACGAGGAAAACCAGGGGCCATTTCATATGCTCCAACGAGAATTCTTAACACGCCTGAAATCAGCGTTGCGTAACTAAAGCCACGTGCACTATAAAGGGTGGCTTGAAACGACTAAATCGAGACAGTTGCGCTAAACTACAGGGTGTTCTAATTCAAATTAGCAAGAAGTGATCTTACGCCTGTGAGTTTTTGTGATAAAACGCTTAAATGGCGGGAAACGGGTTTTAAATATAAATAACCTACCCTAAATGCGCGAAATGTAAATTAAATTACTGCCGACGGCAAAATGGCTTAACAAAGTAGGTAACATAAATAGCATGTATAGAACAACAAATATATGAGCATTAATGGTAAAGTCGAAAGGTGTAAAGAAGTGACCGGCCCATACCAACATATGTAAACAAAAATCGGAAAGCAAAGAAAACAAAACAAAAACTACGGACTGCAGAAATGAGAGTATTGCGAAGCATACTTAGCATATCCATACCAAACAGACAAACCAACGCATCCATGAGAGAACGTTGCAACATTCAGGATGTTGTAATATGGACCAAGAGAAAAAAGTAGGAGTGGAGTGAACATATGGATAAAACGGCGGAGGATCGATTGGCTTATATATGTAAATCGCAGAAGACAATAGGACAGAGATTACCAGGACGACCATCCAAGAGATGGGCTCAAAGTTGGATCTCCTCATTTACAGAATAGAGGCAGAATTAACTTCCTAATTTCCTAAAAAGAGGAAGAAGTCGAGGTAGTAGACGGGTTACTGATATCATATGACACATGGCGTTTAGCGAGTGTTTTTTTTCAGAGCGTTAATGTTGCGTAAAAACTACACGTTCTATACTCCGAAGCCCTTCGATGTGCGTTTGCACGAGAGTCGATAAATACGTAAGGAAGTTTATTTGTTCGGGCGCGGGAAAGAAACCTTTCTTTATTTAGGGTTGAATTTCTCTGTACGGGTTCAGGCATATTGAAGTTTGAATTCTTTTTTGCTTGCTTAGTTAGCATGGGCAATGAATAGTTTAACATACTTATTTATTTTCAGTTCGCCTACTATTTGCTGTGATGTTTTGTCTGATATTTAATTTTTTACCTTCTTCTTTTCCTTTCCCTTTTGCCCTTAGAGCGTAATTTTTCATAATTTATAAATTTCACTTTTAATATTTAAAAAAATGAACTTTTGCTGCTTTTAGAATTTCAAAACCTGGTATAAATTTTATGTTTTTATGAATGTAATGTTCTAGGTTGGTTGGAATACAGCGAGTCTAGTTTAACGTAATTCTAAACTGCACCTTTCCCAGGCCTTTTGCTTTTGATGGACTTGGCTTACTATTTATACGTCCTTTAAAATTGTTAGAGAACTTAGAAGAAGTCACTTGGTGTTTGTTATTGTCCACTTTATTGTATATTATGTACTGTGACTATTGTGACTTAGTTTTAATACTAGCTGTAACCCGCGACATTTGCCGCACTTAAAATGTAGTACGAATTTAATAACTTTTTGCACTAAAGAAAGTTTTAAAAGCACGCGAGAGATGGGCAGTAAAGAAATAATACTTGTAGCCACTGCTAGAAGACAAAACAGCACAAAACCAAATATGAGACAGGTCACACACAAAAAGTTCACAGTTGTCAAACACACATGTCATGTCAACCGAAGCATCAATGACTCGATTTGTAAGGGGGTGTTTAAACAGAGCGTGTGGGCGACCGTAGGTCCTATTCAGTAAGGCAGTAATGAACCTCTTTATTAAATGAAATGTGCTTGTCTTTGTAGTATAAACACAACCAATAAGCATAATAGGTAATTGTGTTCTGGGATAATATACCTATTAAAAGTAATGGAAACTTAGTTTACAACAACCCAAAAACCGTTGAATGAAGCCTTGGTACTTTTGCCTGTTTACCACGGCATTTAGTGTTGTGCATTATTTACGAGGCATGATGTGTCTTTGTTTCAATATTGAATATTTGGCGCCCGGCATATTATCGTTTATTAAAGCCTAGGTTCTTGATAATTGCTTCTGGGGTTTTCTTTATGAGCTACCACAACCACCTCATTTTTTTAGTACATATTTTTATAGTGAAATTTATAACTGAAGACAAAGTAAGTAAGTAACAGATTTGCATTTTTCTTGCGGCTCCGTTGATGTTCCTTAAAGGTCAGAGACCTTGCAAGCACTTGGAGCTTAATTTGACCCTTGTCTTGGAGGTGAGTAATCGTGGTTTCAAGTTTAAGAATTTGTTGCTTTTTGACCCTAAGTAATACTCGACGTACCCGTAGTTAAAGCAGCAAACAAACCCATTTCAAGCGCCCCGAACCTCCCTTCTCTCGACTGAAAGCTAACTGGAGCAAATCATTGTTACGGGTTGTATTTTTTTCAAGGACCGTTTTCGCCTGTAATACTTGGCTATCAAATATCTTGCATGCAGAACGAGTACTTACAGAAGACTTGGGCATACTCATTGAGGTAGAGCAATCTAGAATTTGGGAACATAGTCGATTGCTTATAGAAATCTTAGCCCAACTATGTTAAAGGGCTCGAAAAACAATGGTTTTAAAAAGTTCTTGGGTGACAAGCACCTCTCACGCTAGTAGCTTATGCTTAAGCGACAGACAAATAGGTGTAATAAAAACCTTTCTGCTCAGAAGAATTCTGTTAAACGATTGCTGGTAAAGCCTACTTAAACTATACACATATTTTTACATCGCCAATACGGACGTTTTCGTCTACTGGTGATATAGCTGAAGAAGTTTATTTAAATATTATATAAGGGAAAACAAATGTGTACACAAAAATTACTTTGTAAAAAAATACATATTGAAAACCATTTATAAAACATTGCTATTTCTACCTCTTTATATCTATTTGGTTTACACTTTCTACCATTGAACTTATTGTCTTTAGAAATACTTTCAGTTTCTAATAATGTGTTTACCTGGATTTACTAGTCACTAATAGCTGAAGTTTACAACAAAATTGTAAGCAGTGTAATAGGTACTAAACGCTACAATGACGTTCGTAAATTCCAAAATCGAATAGGGCAAAATAATGTCCTATTGTTTCTTATCTGCAGTGGTCTAACTGTATCTACATCGATTTAGTATGCTCAAATAGTATTAGAAACCACTACTTTTATAATAACCCTAACTGGAAAACAAAATCAGAGCTCGCTAAAACGCCATGAAGTTTATTCTGTTGCTTGCAGTTCTTGGATTGTGTGCTTCCGAAGAATTCGGTAAACATAAACAAATATTTATTCTGTGTCGTATGAAAACAAGTGCAACTTTGCTAATCCTATTTTTACATTCCAGTTTGCAACAGAAACGCATCCTACAAGGAAAACAACTGCAATCCCTGCTGGTGTTCAAATAAACAGTCTTGGAGCTGCTCAGTTGAAGCCTGGTAAAACTAATGTCATTTGTGAGCTTTTCGAAAATGCAGGCCTATTTTACAGCGTACATGTTCAAAACCACCAAAAGCTTCGAAACTGCAAGGTTGGAACATTTACTAAAATGGATTGTAATGAATGCTGGTGCATTGATCAGGTGGGGACTGTTTGCACAGACAATAAGTGCTGAGTATTTCGGGTACTTCTAGAGCAGTATATTAAAAACAAATCTAGTAGTTGAAAGCCACACTATTGTTAGATATACCGAATTGCTTCTATTTCTAAGCGGAATTTCTGTTTGTATAGTTTATTATATAATCCAGATCAGGTTTGCCTTGCAGTATAATTAACGCAATCCGGTATGGTATCTGGTATATGGCATCTGAAATGGTTTTTGAAGAGCATCAATTATGTTAATGAAATTTAAAGCTACTCGCCTCTTAATATTATCATTACATAGCTACACTGCAAATATTAACCGTTATTTGTGTGTCGAGATGGTGAAAGTGTAACATTTTATTTCCTGACAATCAAAAACACTAACATTTGATGTCCGTTAATATACATAAGTAGACAATGTGACATGTGGTTCCCAAGCTGGCTAAGAGGTTACATTCTAACACTGCCCTCGAGCACATTTTACCATAAACGATTCATATAAAGCCAGCTATGCAGGACTCACTTATATGGAAAAATAAGGGCTTTCTAACGAAAATCCAGAACACTTGAAGCCTTGTCAACACATAGCCAGTCAGTGAGAAACAAGTTCGTCTTTCACTGCTTACTAAACTAAACAAACTCGTAAGTAAACATTAGCAGTTAGTGAATTTAGTTATGTTCATGAGTTATAGAACAAAGATGACTTAGGTACAACCCTGAAGGTTAGAAGAAAAAGAAGTAAAGTCATAATAAAACAAATCTAAAATAGAATTGCATAGAATACGTAGTTAGGCATTTCTAAAAAATGCCATTACGAGAATGAAGTTTTGGAAGACCCCTACAAATGGAATGATGACCTAAACAAGATAAAACAACAAATAATTCTGAAGAAACAATATAGAGACTGCTGATTAAAGCTTCACAAATATGTAGAGGAATACACGGAGTACTGCTTCAGAGGGCCATGGGCTTCTCTACTAGTCGAAGAAAGGGCAGATTGAAAATTCCATGAAAAAAAATGCAATCTTAATGTTAATTATATTTATCTACTCCAGTGGGATAAGTAACTTATTACGTCACTCATTTGACACTATTTTCGTTAGGTAATGAAGCTCATTAACTGAGTGGTGAAATGGCTTTATTACCTAACTGAAATAGTGTCAAATAAATGACATGACATTTTCCAATTAAAATATTTTTGAAAATAACAGATCTGACATTTCTCTTAATGCACTTTTCTCAATTTTAGACAGTCGTAGATAAAATTGTGTACAATACATGTGTGATAGTGCATCATTAATATACTTGTGTGCTTACACACGCGTATATTAATGATGCTGTTATCCCACTTGTATAGTAATAAATAACTACTATTATACCTAATAAAGACAATTAGAATATCAAGATGTAAATGGACCATCAACTTGACTAACTACAAAGAATATAGATAGGGGAAGAAGGACAGCCTTATGGGCTATAAAGTATATGCTGTGATTTGGGTTGCATAACTATTTACTTGGTTAAATATATCATTTTTTGTTCGAAAATGCCGCTGGAAGCTCCTAGCGTCAAAGTGATTACCTTATCAATGGCATTCAGCAGGTAAATGCGTCATTAGCATTCTTGAGCTATAACAGTGTTGCAAGAACTTTCTCTCTACAATTCCAATAGTTTTACAATGGTTGTACCTACCCGAAATAAACTTGTATTCTGCCAAAGAATATTTAAGTAGTTTGATTCTGCTTACATCTAAGTTAAGTTTGTTACAAAGAATATTAAATATAGGTGTATATTCTTTGGTCTGTTTTGTTATTATTTAAAACATTTGTTGTCAATCGGATGAACTCGTACCAAGTAAAATAAAGGTTTTATAAGTTTCACATGCAACACTTTTAAACATTTAACAGGTAGCTAGGTACCTATAAAAATTACATAAGAGGTTTCTAATATAATTTCAACAAAAAGTTCACCGATGAGCATAAGATTATACGGAATACGGATTGTCCCCACTTTATTCTCACAAAATTCTATAATAAATATAGAATTATGTAATGAAAAAAAACATTAATAAACAATATACGGATTTTATTTAAAAATTTTAATACGAGAGGAAATTATTGTTCAAGTAATGTTGACGATCAATATAGTTTACAGTGATCTATTTTAAAAAGCAAATAAAAACAAAAATAATATTGTATCTTGTGAAGTTGATACGTATAGAGTACGGCTACTAAAACAGTACGCCTTGAATATCTCATTTACTTGATGCATTAAAAAATGTCTATTTAGGCACATTTAAGTTGGCGATCTCTCTATGTATAGTCTTAGCAAAGAATAAGACAATATTATTCGAACATTTATTATCGACATTAAATTATCTTTCAGAAATGTATGCAAAAATGTAATTTGGTGATTAGAGATTTGACCCAAGTTCTGTACAATCTGTTATTAAAAAAAAATGAATTGGGGCGGTTTTCACAGAAAACTCACAATTATTTAATAATTTATACTCTAGTTTAAATTACTGCACTTTAAACGTAAATTAGAGTAGAAACCAAAAAGAACTTATGTGGTTAAGGAGCTGCAAACTAATCGAGGGTTGGGGTTCAATACCCAACAATATACCTTTTTTAGCAAATTGTGGGTTTTCTTTATTTACCTTGGGGTTAAGTGGTAGAACAGTATGCTAATTCGATTAGCACGCCTGAACTTCGACCCTTTGAGCAACTTATCACTTATAATAATGCAGAAGACTACAAGTCGTGTTTACACAACTAAAAGTACTATGGTTGCATTCCACCATTTCTATTTTCGGGTTTTTGTAAACAAAATTTCCTTAACTTTTAATAGCGATATTATCACAGAAAACAATTATTTATTATGCCTATTTCTTGTGTTTTTTTAAACTACCGTACGTTTCTAGCATTGTGTAAAAGCGACGCCAACGTTAACGCTACATAACCTATATTTCTGCAAATTTTTATGCTTGGCCTCTTTGCCCAGTAAAATGAAACAAGCTGGTAAATCATAGCGGCAACGACGACAGCAGCAAATCAAAAAACTTCATGCAGAAAAAGCCATCCATAAATGCAAGTGGGCGAAAGAAGTAACTCGTACTTTGAATAAACAAAAACGCAAGTATAGTGTGCATTGAGCATTGTTCTTTTATATTTCTGACTCAAGTTTAACCTACAGTTAGTAATGAAGATGTTAAGAAATACCTAGAAGATAATCGAATCACGGTGCGCTCCTGCGAATCCCTTAAACCCAACAGGTAAATCATGCTGTTATGGCAACTTATGACCGATGTGATCAACGACGACAGCAGCTAAAAATGTTGTATTTTAGGTTCCGAGTTAGATATGAGCATGTCCATCGAAGAATGCCGCAAACTCGAAAATGATACTAATAAGCAAGCAAATTCTGCTGCGTGGTACCAATACAGAGCTGGTCGAATTACGGATTCAAAATTTAAAGGCGTTCACAGAACAAAACTGGAAAAACCATCCCTGTCCTTGATACGTTCAGTATGTTATCCCTTAGCAACTCGCTTTAAGACGACGGCTACAGTTTATAGTTGTGAACATGAAAAGAAAGCCCTACAAGCTTACACTAATAAGACGGAGAAAACCCACATACATTTTGGTAGCAAACAATAGGTCTATGTCTAAACCGACAGTACCCACAGATTGGGGC
Source organism: Agriotes lineatus (assembly GCA_940337035.1). Classification (NCBI taxonomy): domain Eukaryota; kingdom Metazoa; phylum Arthropoda; class Insecta; order Coleoptera; family Elateridae; genus Agriotes; species Agriotes lineatus. The sequence goes on from CALNHX010004322.1 coordinate 68,765, forward strand.
ATCTCCGGATGGATATGCCATCTACGAGTGCTGGTCCAAGTTCAGATGACATCGCCATGGACATGCGAGCTATAGGTGTTGGTTCAATTTCCAGTGACATTGTAATAGGCACCGATGATGAAGAGGTTTGTATTTTTGTGAATTATATGTTACAATGTTATGTACCTATTTTGATTATGGATTGCAGCTATGGTGTCACTGTAGGAAACCAGACGAGGGCGAACAAATGGTAAAATGTTCTGACAGAAAATGTAGAATAAAATTGTACCATTCAGCATGCCTACAATTAAAAAAAAATGCTAAAGGAAAGTGGTTATGTGAACTCTGTAAATATAAATAGAATTATTTTGTGTAAATATTTTGATTGTTTATGTACATTAAATAGCTTCTAAATATCCTTTATACTTTATGCATTAAAATAATTTTTCTTACTTAATTTAGACATTAATTATTCTTTTATGTTGTGTAGACAGCATGTGTAATTTTATTGATTGTTAATGTAGCTTACATAGTTTCGAAATATCCTTGTTTCTTATCGTATAGGTACTATTTAATAATTTTTGCTATGTGATATTCTAATTTTGCTTTTTATTAATTGGCCACATGCAGAAAAAGATAATCAAATAATTCTACATTATATAATAAATGGTGGTGGATAGTATTAACGTTAGATCCTTAAGTAAGTAAGTATCGTTTATTGTCAACAGATCAACTACAAAAGTGGCATGGACATTGTCAGATAAAAGTAATACCTAATGTAGTACAATATTGTTGTAGTCATAAAAACACTTTTTAATTAAAATGGATTTAAGTTAAATTTATCGATTTTATATGATTTAATATATATCGGTAGCGAATTGTAGATTTTAATACAATTATAAATTGGGGACTTTTTAAATTCAGCAGTCCGACGCCTAGGTATGGCTAACAGGTCACCATGCCTGGTGGGATATTGATGAGTATTGTTACTCGTTGAAAAATAATGCATATGTTGCTGCGCAAATACTGCTAATTTGAAAATCATTATAGATGGAAATGTTGGTAAGTTGTTCTCCAAAAAGAAGGGTTTGCACGACTGGCGAGTAGACGCTTTTGGAGAACAAATACTCGCTTCCATTTGGTAGCCATACCCCATAACAAAACATTATAAGTCATGTGGCTGAATGCCAAGGCATAATATACCTGTATTAAGTCAGACGTGTCAAGTACCGGCTTTAATTTTAAAATAGCGTAGTAAGCACAATTCAGTTTTTTACATGCTAAGTTTATTTGTTCCCTCCAGTCGAGATTAGAATCGATACATATGCCTAGATAAGCGCACAATTGGGAATTATATGGAATACCCTTTATATTATTCAAGACATTAAAGTTCATACAAACAGTTTTGTTCATGTTGAGTACAAGTTGATTTTTTAAGCACCAGTTTTTGAACTCCAGGTGACAAATTTCAATTTTATAAGTGAGTTCCTTTACCGTATCGGCAGATACAGTGAAGGCTGTGTCGTCAGCGAGCTAACGATTTGCGCGCATGTAACATGTAAGGGCAAATCGGTAACATACAATAGATACAGCAAGGGGCCTAATACCGAGTCCTGAACAACATCTAAGTTTATACGGACAGTGGTGGATGTTACATCATTAATTTTAACAAACAGTTTTCTGTTAGTAAGAAAAGATATCAGCCACATAAGAAGTGGGCCCCGAATGCCTAAGGAACATAACTTTTTTCTAATGCATTCCACATTCACAGTGTCGAATGCACGCGATATGTCGAAAAATATTGATGCAACAAATTTACCGTTACCAGTTGCTGATAGACATAGCGGAGCAGGCTAAAACTAGCAGTTTCTGTAGATCTGAGCTGTCTGAAGCCGTGTTGTGTATCGGAGAACAGATTGTATAGTCAAAATTATACCCATTCGGAGTCACGTGACCTTTGTCTGTCACTGTTCATCTTTAGTTAAATAGATGAAATGGAAGAAATATGAAAAAAAGGCATGTCGATTCATAAAATTAATTTTAAAAATTTGACCTTTCTAATCTGTCAGATTATATTTTTCGTGTAAGTTATTGAGATAAGGGTAATAAAACCTAAAATTGTCGAGCCGAAAACTGGAAATTAAAAGAAACCATCGGACATGCGGTATAACGAGCAGTCACAACAATTAATTTGAATATTATGCGTTGTTTTTTATGAAGAGTACAATATTAATAAAAGTAAATCAACAGTTTCACCCTCCAACGCTGTTCGCCGTGCTTCTCTGGCGTTAAATATCTCGGAGAGCACAATTTACCGAAAATATGAGCCAGAAAGTGAAGAATGCAAAAACGGAAGTCGACGAAGCAGTCAAGACACTATATATAAAATGTATGTAGCTAAAGAATTTGTAACCATAAAAAATCTAAAAAATGCTTGGTTGAAGAATCTGGAGGAGATTTTTCACATTCAGTTTCTTTCCTAAATAGATTGTGCAAGGAAATAGGCTTCAAATGGCAATGTTCTATAACAGAATATGCATGCACAGAAATTAACTTAAAATTTGCTATACGCAGCAGGTTTTTTTACGACATGTTATGTTTTCTTTAACCTGTAAATTCAGTTTAATTTCATATAAGAGAATATACCCGTAGCAACCTTGTTTTAGAAATTGGCATATGTCAGGATAACCTACAAAACGGAATGTCATTAATTTCCCTAAAATTGCAGTTTTAAGAATCGACATACGTAAAATTACTAGATTATCACGTGACTCCGAATGGGTATAAATTTGACTATATTTATTCAGGAACGATACCATTCGATTTGCCACAACTTTTTCGCACACTTTGGAAAAGACTCAGAACTGATAATTAACTAATTTTTTTAAATTTCATTTAAAAAAGTAGGCTTTTTTTAATTAATTTCGGTGTGTTAAGTGCCACTTTTTTTCACTCAGTGAAAAAAAGTGACACTTTGCTTTTAATTTAGGAATGAACGATTCTAATTGGACGTTTCCTTAGTTACCAATCGACGTTTCCTTAGTTACCAGAACTGACTAACGCACTTGACTAAAATGAAGGCAAATACAATTCTATACAAAATAGGCTTGGATTTGAATGTTTAATGAAATTTTAAAAATCTTATAGACAACTCGTGTTAGCGTGCTTATTTTTCACGCTTGTGGAATATTAAACTTGGCTGCGCCTGGTTTAATAACCCTCCACACTTGTGAAAAAAAGCTGCACTTCTGACACTTGTGGTCTAAATAACTATTAATACTTTTGTAGATATTATTAATATTATTATTAAAGTAAAAATAATTAGATTAACTTTGTTAATAAGATTTATTTCATAATTATACAATTATAGGAGGGCATAAATTTACGCGGTCACAAGAAACTGTTAATATCTGATCTACCACAGCAACATCGTCAGTTTTCTTTTTCGCCAGGAACATGGGCATCGTTTCGTGAAAAACTGTATTTTTTTGACGAAGGACTCCAATATCGCGTTTGACGTGTATTCTGAAAAAAAGATATAGGTAGTTAAGATAATTATTGTAATAATATACTTGCACTACCTCACGCTTGCTATATTCCTGGTTGATTCTATATCCCTTGGATCGAGCTGCCGTATCCCTTTTAGAAAAGCAGAGGCGTAATCACTGTGGCCATATGTAGTCCTAGGGAGTCTTTTATTAAAAAGCCACGATCTGTCAATACAAAATCTCCTGGCAAGAGATTGTTTAAAATCCCACAATCCTCTGTTAGACCTTTATCGCTTATTCTGCCACCATATCCATGTGATATAAATGATATTGATCCAGGAGGAGTGATGCCTATTAATACCTTTACCGTATTATGTTGTTTGTACGTAGACCATGTAGTACATTGTACTTCAAGGCTACTTGATTTTTACACTCTCATCTCAAAACAATCGATTATTACTGAAATATTGTTGCCAAATGCTACCTTGAAGCATTCTGGCATTGGTTTAATCACCTGATCTCGTTCAGGCCAAATAATCAAAATTTTCATCCGATGATACATAATATTCAATGTGGTATAAAATATTCTGGAAATTGTTTGTACGCTGACATTAAACACGTATGCCAATAAACTAAAATCTAAATTTAATCTAAGTTTTATCACCGTTATCAAAAATGTGCCTCTAAGCATGTTTTACGTACTGAATTAGGAATAAATATATATAATTAAATGTGAACTGTATATATTGTATGTATTTGGTGTAGCATTTGCCATATAGTAGACGTGTGTAAAAGAATTTTTTTTTGTAATGTCACAAATAAAGTATATCTATCTAACACGCAAAACTTTAAATGCGCGCGGGCTACAGCGTCATTCTTCCATGCTCACGTAAAACTTTTACATTCGCTGGAAAATTCTCACTTTTTTTAACTTGTAGAACAATCTACTATTAATTCACTAGCGATTTAAGAAGAAAATTAACTCGCTAGCATATAAACATTATAAACAGTTACTTATGGAAACTATTATAGAGATAATAATAATAATGGCAGTTTAAAATGACAAAGAAATAATAATTAATCGAGTTATTTAACAATAACAGTAACGGCGTAACTGGAGACTTGAGTTACCACATTTATATTTTTATGACGCTCAACGCCTCAACGGCTGAAACCTGAAAAGAAACACAGATTGCAGGCAGCTGAAAATTATTTCGGTGGCGCAAATAATTCTCACATATAATCTCATAAGAGCATTAATTCTTTCCGCCATTTTTGTTACTGCGTTCCAACAACGTCGTATTAATTAGGACGCCTTCCAGAGGCGAGCGTTTCCTTTCCAGAGACTTTCCATTTGAAATATTTTTTTTGAACTTTTCCTTACTGCCAACCTCTAGCGTGCTTTTAAAACTTTCTTTAGTGCAACAAAAGTTATTAAATTCGTTGTACATTTTAAATGAGGCATATGCCGCGGGTTTCAGCTAGTGTATTCATAATTCAAGTATATTGTAAAATAACAATTTTATTTATTTTTGCTCAATAAACGACATTTATTATTATTATACTTAAGTCGCTCAAAAATTATGCCAAATAGCTATTTTTAAATAAATTATTATTACTTGCATTTGACATAATTTTTGGGCGATATAAATAATAATTTGTTAATAAAGAGTTAGGTACCTATTGTTAGAGATTGAAACCCAATTTGCCCCAACCTTTTACGGGTTTAATTACTTTTTTTTAAAGGCAGATTATAGGAAATTTGAGTCAGATCCCTTAACGCCAGTTTAAATTAAAATATTTTGAAATAAAGATGTTATACATTTCTTACTCTCGCTAATTTCAATGATCTATTAAATAAATGAGATTTTCAAGGTGTAAATATTACATACAATAAAACAATATAATATACAAAGTTACAAAGAATAGGAAGTACACAAATATATCTGTAAGCATATAAACGTACATTTTTTAAGCTTTAAACATTACTTAAATGTTGTATTTTTTTGTTGCGTGTACCAGACTGGTTTGTAGTCCTTAAATCTTGCGATAGCCATTTCAACGTTTTATGGAGTTTGCACTTAATTAAATGATTAATTAAAAACAGTTTATGAGAGTAACATGTGTCTTGCTCGTTAAGCCACCCTGGTACTAAAATTTTCACTTTATTTACACTATATGCTAATAATGTTTTCTTAAAACTTACACGACTTACTATTTTTAAAATAATATTCAAAATTTTCAAGTAACATTGTAACTATTTTTATTAAAATACTTGAAGGTTTTTTTAGGTAAATAACACAGTCACCCGCACCATAGTCTTTTTGCTGTAAAAACAGGAGTGCATTTGGAACTAATTTAGCCATATAAAACCGCTATATTAAATTTTTCTGCTTCTAAAAAATTCAAGTTTAATAGTTTTGTATTAAGGTGCGTTAAAACGTCTGAAGAGCATGTTTTTCAGAAAATATTAACTACGGAAATTATTATTATACTACTATAATAGCCAGTGTCAATAAAAATATGATAATTTTAGACCTGGTAACCATGCCATCACTAACAGGTGCTCAATAAAAGGCTTAGAATTTATTGTAGAGGTTGTAGACGCTGTAGGAGTGCATTTGGAACTAATTTAACCATATAAAACTGCTATATTAAATGTTTCTGCTTCTAAAAAATTCAAGTTTAATAGTTTAGTATTAAGATGGGTTAAAACGTCCGAAGAGCATGTTTTTCAGAAAATATTAACTGCAAAAATTATTATATTACTACTATAACAGCTAGTGTCAATCAAAATATAATAATTTGAGCCCTGGTAAGAATGCCATCACTAACAGGTACTCAACAACAGGCTTAGAATTTATTGTAGAGGTTGTAGACGCTGTATAAGTGCATTTGGAACTCATTTAGCCATACAGAGCTGCCATATTAAATTTTTCTGCTTCTAAAAAATTCAAGTTTAGTAGTTTAGTATTAAGGAGCTATAAATTGTCTGAAAAGCACGTTTTTCAGAAAATATAAACTACAGAAAATATTATTGTACTACTATAATAGCTAGTGCCGATCAAAATATTAACAATTTTTGCCCTGCTAAGCGTGCCATCACTAACAGCTGCTCAATAACTGGCCTAGAATTTATTGTAGAGGTTGTAGACGCTGTAGGAGTGCATTTGGAACTCATTTGATAGATTTAATACACTCAAGGTACAAAATGTAGGCTCAGAGGATATACCAGAGATAACTAGACAAGAAGTTGAAAATGCCATTAAAAGTAATAAAAACAACAAAGCGCCGGGAAAAGATAATATTACAACAGAAATGTTAAAGGAAGGTGGGCAACTAATAATAGAAAAATTGCAGAATCTATACAATTTATGTTTAGAAAAACAAACAATTCCAAACGACTGGAATGAAGCCGAGGTAATATTACTGCACAAGAAGGGGGACATAACAAAATTAGATATTTATGAAGATCATAACGAATAGATTAAATAATAAAATAGACTTCTATCAACCCCGAGAGCTGGCAGGATTTCGAAGCGGATTCAACACATGCGACCACCTACAAACCATACGATTATTATTGGAGAAGACAAAGGAATATAATGTACCAGTATACATAGCTTTTATCGACTACGAGAAAGCATTTGATTCCATCGAAATATGGGCTATTCTACAATCTCTAAAGGGCTGCAGAATTAACGGAAGATACAGCAATTTAATTAAAAACATTTACAATAATGCCCAGATGTACGTAAAATGCAGGAGAAAACATCTATATCAATTAAAAGAGGAATAAGGCAAGGAGACACTATCTCTCCAAAGCTCTTCATTACGGCAATGGAGGACATCTTTAAGAAACTGAATTGGGACAGGAAAGGGATAAACATAAACGGTGAATACTTGAACCATCTCAGATTTGCGGATGACATCGTACTAATAAGTAGCAGTAATGAAGAGCTGCAAGAAATGATAATCGATCTAAACACACAATCTCAGTTAGTAGGCCTAAAAATTAACAAAACCAAGACAAAAATAATGACAAATATGGGCGAGCACCAAAATATCCACATTAAGTTAGAAGACGATCCACTAGAAGTCGTTGATAATTATATATATCTGGGACAACTGATTACAAACGCAAAGGATAATATAACACCAGAAATTACGAGAAGAATAAGATTAAGCTGGTGTGCATTTGGCAGACTCAAACACATATTCAAATCTGACATACCTATGACCCTAAAATGGAAGGTATTTAATCAGTGCATTCTTCCAGTGTTCACCTATGGAGCAGAAACTTGGAATATTACAAAAAAAATGCAAGTAAACTGCTAATTGCACAGCGGGCTATGGAACGACAGATGTTGCAAATAACTTTGAGAGACCATAAAAGAAATGACTGGATTAGAAAACAAACAGGCGTAGACGATGTTATAAGAAGGGCTGCATATTTAAAGTGGAATTGGGCGGGCCACATAGCACGACTAAAAGACAATCGATGAACCAAAATACTAACGGAGTGGAGACCTAGAACAGGAAGAAGAAGTATTGGCCGACCAAAAGCATGATGAAGAGATTATCTCAAAAGAACCGCAGGAATCAAATGGATGGCTACAGCACAAAACAGAGAGCAGTGGAAGGAAATAGGGAAGGCCTACGTCTAGCAGTGGACTGATATAGGCTGATCGTGATCGTGATCGTGAAATGTACCATCACTAGCAGGTGCTCAATAACTGTCTTAGAATTTATTGTAGAAGTTGTAGACGCTGTAGGAGTGCATTTGAAACTCATTTAGCCATATAAAACTGTTACATGAAAATTTTCTGCATCCAAAAAATAACAGTTCAATAGTTTAGTATTAAGATGCGATAAATTGTCTGAAAAGCACGTTTTTCAGAAAATATTAACTGCAGAAAATATTATTGTACTACTATAATAGCTAGTGTCGATCAAAATATAATAATTTTAGCTCTGGTAAAGTACCATCACTAACAAGTGCTCAATAACTGTCTTAGAATTTATTGTAGAGTTTGTACACACTGTAAGAGTGCATTTGGAACTCATTTAACCATATAAAACGGTTACGTTAAATTTTTCTGCATCCAAAAAATACAAGTTTAATAGTTTAGTATTAAGGTGCGATAAATTGTCTGAAAAGCACGTTTTTCAGACAATATTAACTACAGAAAATATTATTGTACTACTATAACAGCTAGTGTCGATCAAAATATAACAATATTTGCCCTACTAAGCGTGCCAATCACTAACAGCTGCTCAATAACACACTTAGAAATTACTGTAGAGGTTGTAGACGCTGTAGGAGTGCATTTGGAACTCATTTAGCCATATAAAACTGCTATAATATATTTTTCTGCGTCCAAAAAATTCAAGTTCAATAGTTTAGTATTAAGGTGCGTTAAAACGTCTGAAAAGCACGTTTTTCAGAAAATATTAACTACAAAAAATATTATTGTACTACTATAATAGCTAGTGTTGGACAAAATATAATAATTTTAGCCCTGGTAAGCGTACCATCACTAACAGGTCCTCAATAACTGGCTTAGAATTTATTGTAGAGGTTGTAGACGCTGTAGGAGTGCATTTGGAACTCACTTAACCATATAAAATTGCTATAATAAATTTTTCTGCGTCCAAATCATTCAAGTTCAATAGTTTAGTATTAAGGTGTGTTATAACTAAAGAGCAATTCTTAGGCAAGTGCCTTTTGTAGATTTAGCTTTAATATTAGGGAAATTAATAAATAAGCGTGAATCAAACATTTTTACTTCTATTGACATGTATTTTATTTTGCCTATAATGACTATTTCATGTGCCTAATTCAAGAAAAAAATAGAAAATGAGCTAGTCTTGTCTACATTACTTCGAATTTTAAAGTTTTAGCTGACAGTATTACTAAGTTACAGAGTGCAGGCTTAACTTTAGTTGATATCTTCCAGATTTTGGAGGAAGTCGAAGACTTTAAAACATACGAATGTGGCAGATAAACTGAAGTCTGTATTAAATAAAAATGCTGATCTAGGAGTATTAAGTAAGATATTTAAAGTACTTAGTGGTGAAAAAAAAGAAGTTGACTTCTTTACAGAAAGCAATTTAGAACAAGTATTAGTTACTTATTTTGAGGGCAAATTTAACAGTTAAGTCGCATATTTGTACGTTTCTCTTCAATTTACAGTCGCAGCAAAAAAAAAACGGAACACCTTTTTTGACCTACTTCTCAAAATGTGAAAACAATTACTGACACTGTCAATTCTAATTAATAAATGTCATCAAAAGTGATTGTTCAATTTTGAAAAATGCCAGCACATATTGGAAATACGGATAAAGCGAGAATAATTGCTCATGTTGACGCACTTTGAGAATTAGATCAAAAAGTGTGCCAGTTTTTTTGGCCGCGACTGTGTATTTTGTAATATGTGTGAATTATTGATGCCTATTTGAAACTCTTTAATGCCTATTTTGTGTTTTTATTGTGCCCATTTGCCTGCCTTTTTCCACATTTTCAGTGCCTAAAAATTCGCTCTTTAGTTATAATTCATATAAAAACTTCTTTTCGTAATAATAACTCTATAAACATACGAAAAACGACTAATCGCCATAAGCCGGTTAACAAAAGTTGAGCCCGAACAGTTGATGTGGTGGGGGTGATGACTTAACGCGGAAATGCTCTAGTCTGCCACTCGCAGTGCAAATGTTTCACGCCGGGTCAGTTACGTTTTGATTTGCCCCAGCGGTCGTATGACACGATCACCAGCGATGCGAGTAGTAAATACCTGTACAGGTCACAGAAACTAGATTGAGTCTCAAGGTAGGTCAGGAAAGGCGCTGTGATCATATTTGATGAATTGGCAATATGTGGAAAGTTGTCAAACATACACAGTTTGGTTACATTTTAAATGACAAGTAGGTAATCAGTAACGGTGGGTAGAGGGATTTCGTTTGCGCAGTGACTAACGTCATATGACAGATTCTTTGTGTTTTAAAGTGTGAAAATAGCTGTTGCTGGGATAGGTTTAGCAGAGCCTGGTTGTTCAACGTAACAACAATATTTCCGCAATCCTTTTAACATTCAAGAACTGATAATACACCATACCCCAATGTTGCGTACGCCTCTGATTTATTGTGTCATTTAGCTTAAATAAGGTTAACAATTTAATGTCAATATGATAGATGTAAAAATGTTACCAATACGAAACTACTAGATTCTAACACTAGTTCCGATTTTCACCGCGTCTCAATCTAGATTATGTAACCTGTACTATTAAGGGTATTGAAGACGACTTAATTCCACATGTAAAGCGTCCACACGTAAATACTTTACGCCGTCAATTGGAGTATTCCTTTCCTTCTATAAGTCTACGTTAATTAGAAAGAGATGAATGAGAGTAAAACACTGCTTTTCGTAAAAAGTGAATTACGTTAGAACCAGTAAACGTAGAATTAAAATTTTTGTTGTATTGTAAAGCTTATAAAAAGTAATTTATGGGAACCTCATTAAAAAAAATATGGCTCAACATTTTTTTCAAAATTAGGATTAATGTAAAAAAATTAATAAAACCAGTATACATTTAAAAAATGTAAGGTTTGTTTTTAGGATCCTCCATTCCTCAATTAGTTGTACGCACAATAGTGTAAAGAAAATTAGATAATTTCTTCCGGTTTTTCTGTAATTTCGTTTTTCATTTTCTTGCATTTCATCTATATCTTACGAGCAAACGCAAATTTTCATAGCGCTTGCTCACTCGAACAACGCTGCAAGAATCCAGGATCGCACAATTACCCGTTACAAATAGTCAGTATAATGTATTAAGGGCAAATGCTTTTGACGGTAAAAATGTTTTACGAAAGTATTTTGTTTTGGCAATGTCACAAGACAAACTAACTTGATCAAATTCCCGAGCCGAAGACGAGGGAATTTGTCAAAGTTAGTTTGTCGAGGGGCATTGCCAAAAAAACAAAAAATCGTGAGTAAAACATTTGCCGAGCAAAATCATGAGCCCGTAATACATTTTTTCGACGACTGTCATCGAAAGTAGATTTTTCTCACTGTGATTTGACAACAGAAAGTTGACATTTGCCGCTGAGCGTGCGTTTTCATCTTTTTGCCGCTCGCCGAGCGTTTTGGGTTTCCGCGTGAACAAAATAGGTAGCCACGTCCGAATGTTTCCTTGACAACGCCCGTCATTTGTGGAAATAATCGCGTCACTTGTCATATAAACTGCGCGAGTAATGTTAACTTGATTGTCAATTAATTTTTGCGATAAAACGAAATTTGATATTTTCCTTTAATAATATGCTCAGTCGTCGAAAAAATAGTATGTATGTTTCGAGCTAAAAGTGCGCTTGCCGCTTTTGCAGGATTGCTGGTTTCGACTTCGTCTCAACCAGCAATATTCATGCGCAAGCGGCAAGAATGCACTTTCAGCTCTTAACATGCAATATACTATTTTCGACGACTGACATCGAAAGTAGATTTTTCTCACTGTCATTTGACAACAGAAAGTTGACATTTGCCGCTGAGCGTGCGTTTTCATCTTTTTGCCGCTCGCCGAGCGTTTTGGGTTTCCGCGTGAACAAAATAGGTAGCCACGTCCGAATGTTTCCTTGACAACGCCCGTCATTTGTGGAAATAATCGCGTCACATGTCATATAGACTGCGCGAGTAATGTTAACTTGATTGTCAATTAATTTTTGCGATAAAACGAAATTTGATATTTTCCTTTAATAATATGCTCAGTCGTCGAAAAAATAGTATGTATATTTCGAGCTAAAAGTGCGCTTGCCGCTTTTGCATGATTGCTGGTTTCGACTTCGTCTCAACCAGCAATATTCATGCGCAAGCGGCAAGAATGCACTTTCAGCTCTTAACATACAATATACTATTGTGGACTATTTCCCAAATATCGGTTCATTTTGACATTTATACTGATGCGCAATGACAGTTTAAATGACGTTTCTTAAATACCACCTTGATTAAAGCAACATATTTGGTGGTTGCCGTGGATGCAAGTGGCAAAAGAAATTGACAAAATCCCAAGGGAAAATTTCGATTTTTTGCCACTACAAAAACACACGATTGGTTGCATTTTGAAAAAGCATGGCTTTTCATTAGATAATAAGAGATGTGGGAAATAGTCAGTAATAATATATTAAGGGCAAATGCTTTTGCCGGTAAAAATGTTTTACGAAAGTATTTTGTTTTGGCAATGTCCCAAGACAAACTAACTTGATCAAATTCCCGAGCCGAAGGCGAGGGAATTTGTCAAAGTTAGTTTGTCGAGGGGCATTGCCAAAAAAACAACAAATCGTGAGTAAAACATTTGCCGAGCAAAATCATGAGCCCGTAATACATTTTGTGGACTATTTCACAAATATCGGTTCATTTTGACATTTATACTGATGCGCAATGACAGTTTAAATGACGTTTCTTAAATACCACCTTGATTAAAGCAACATATTTGGTGGTTGCCGTGGATGCAAGTGGCAAAAGAAACTGACAAAATCCCAAGGGAAAATTTCGATTTTTTGCCACTACAAAAACACACGATTGGTTGAATTTTGAAAAAGTATAGCTTTTCATTGGATAATAAGAGATGTGGGAAATAGTCAGAATAACGTCGCTGCATCGTCGAGAGAAAATTGTTGGCTAATTGTACGCCTACTGCTGCGTAGAGAGCAGCATTATTTTCCGATTACTTGGTAAGCAAGTGCAGTGTTTTCATGCGGTTTTACCATGGGAAATTATAAGCGAAGTGATAACAACGGTAAAAGAAGAGCACCATCTGTATTACGACAAAATAGACTTTTGTCAACACTAAAGTGTTTGAATAATATTTGAAGTTATATAATGAATAAGCGAAAGTCCGTGCAAAAAATTTAAGAAATATTAAATTTTTTTAATTTAGTATTTATTTCTGTGTGTTCTGGCACCTAAAGATGAGGGTCGAGTTTTCAATTAAAAACCTCTCTTTATATCAACTGACGTCATATGAGCATTCTTCAAGTTCATTTAAAGGAATGGTTTCATATCAAATGTTTCAATAAAGTTCCCGTCAGAACACCCACCATTTCAGTGAGCAGTTTGAATCTATTGTTATTTTCACTGGTATTTTTAAATTTAGTAGTTTGAGAAAGCAGCAGATCTAAGAAAGAGTACATTAGTTGCATATTCCCCTTACTCCGAGAATTAAGAGCATTAAATAAGCTTAATCATCTTATGCAGGTGCACACGACCTTGTCAATCACTACACTGTCTATATTTACTGGGAACTGGCATTTGAGGACCAGTACCTTCCAGGTACAATAATTACTCCAAAAAAGTCCTTAGTTTGTGAATTATGATCGTTTCCTGTCATTCTGTATAAACTAAAATGTAAACATTACCAGTATTTATATACGTTTATTCATTTTATTCGCCTTTTGTGAGAAATATACAAGTATGTCATATTCTGCATTAAATATGCGAAGACCACAAATTGCGTAAAGGCATAAGTCTATAAAACGATATCCATTGTTTAGTTCAATAATTTAGTAAAATGCCATTCCATTCATTATTGCAACGATCAGTATTACTCTATTACTGGATGTTTATCTTCTCGATTTTAAAATTTCTTCAGTACCGGCGTTTAGGCTATGCGTGTAGACCACTTGTTCTGTCAGTACGCAAGAGCGATGTCATAGCAGTAAGCGCACTGAGTAACTGTAATATTGATATCCTGCTTTATTCCACTACAGAGAGTGGGACATAAAGTTGTGCTACGTATAATCGGCCAACGTTGCCGCAAACAAAAACTAAATAGCGAGTCCAATCCTCTTAAAGAGCCGTAAATATCAGCCACATCATTTGGGGTAATCGTGGCCAGCCGCCATTGCCCCACATAGGTAATAATGTAATTTTTTCAGATGCCCAGAAATTATACACGAAAAACCAATAATGCAGCATGGTCTGCTGAACAGCTTAATAATGCCCTTGCAGCTATAAAAGGTGGTAGACCACTGAGAGAGGTAGCCAGATGTTTTGGCATTCCAAGAAGCTGTTGCAGGAAAGAGCAAAAATGAATAAGAGTGGAGGTCAATCTTTGAGCGTAACGCAGTATTTACAAAACAGGATAAAGAAATACTCGTTTCACATATAATTAAATTAAGCAACTTATTTCATGGAGTCAGCCAGCCAGAAATTAAAAAAAATGTGCTTTTGGGTATGCTGAGAAGAACAATAAAAAACACACTTTCAATAAGGATTCCCAAAGCACTGGTGAGGATTGGCTGAGAGGTTTCATGAGAAGAAATCCTACCTATACATTAAGTAAACCGGAAGCCACCAGCATTAATAGAAATTCCGCCTGTAACGCTGGAGTTTACACCTTGAAATATACCCCATTTTATGCACACTTTGGTTAACTTTTAGAGAGCCAATTTTACAGTAGGAAAGGCGGTCGATTCCTTTTCTAACCATTTGTATTTTGTCTGTCTACTGACAGAGAGATTTTTTAAATTTTGGCAAAATTACTTTTCAGCATTAAAAAACCTACAACTCTATTTTACTTTAAAATGTTCAAATAATATTTGCTAAAATACGAATATCGTAAAAATCTCCACGTCAATAGATAGCTAAAAACTTCTCTGTTTCAAACGTCATATGACATTTTTTCTAAAATGCAAATTGTTTCGGCAATAATAAAACTAAGATTTTAGAAAAAATTATATAATTTAACAGTGTAGTGTAGTGTAGTAGGCAACACAAATAACAAACTTCAGTTAGTATATAATACAAGGGGATTACGACAGATTACAACTTTCTACTAGGTATTAGATTGCTTTTGTATGGCGTACTGAGTTGCCAAAGATCCAAACAATTCTTGCTAAAGAAGAGCATTTACTGTGTTCGCTGGGGCTGTGGTTTTATTTAGTTTTCCGTAAATTATAGTTTGAAAATATATTTTCTAGTTCGGAAAAACACTGTTATTTCTTGTAATTCTTTATCAAAAACTGTTATTTTTCAGCTATTTCAGTCGTTTAACTAATTTACATTATAAGTGAAGTTGTATGTAACAAGTTGTAGAATTAGTAAAAATATAGCTTTAGTGTAACTTAAATGTAAAAATTAACTTTATTTAAATAGGTAAATACATGTCATAAAGCACCGTTAAACTATTACAGTTAATAAGTAAGAGCATAAAACAAATAAGTACAAATAAAACAGAAAACATACAAAACTGAAACAATTACTAACAAAAATATGCGATATCGATGACCGCACAATTTTCAAATATATATCTGGCGCAATTCCTGGCCTCTAACTTTACGGGGATCGATTAATTCAGGCAAAAGTGCATTTTTATAAAAAGTGATCAGTTTGGGAACTTGATTTTCCTAGAAATGTTCAGCCTTGTATATTGTTTGTAAATGAATACTTTTTTAATTTACTAACTAATTTATTAAATATTAGACACAAGTTTATAGAATACAAATTCGAAGAGACGACAGCATAGTTGGACAGTTCGCCCTGATCTCTCGCTCAGCTCGTCCATCCCGGGTGGCTGCCAGGGATGCGCCCCAACTACCGCTGTTGCGCATGTCCTACTTGTACTTGCTCGCCAAACAGAAATTTCGTTTTACACAAATAAAGAACTAAACTACCCAAATAAAAAAATAAACATACTGCCCGCCTTGAAAGCAGGGTTTCAATACATAAAAAAGCTGTTACATATTGGAGCAACTGAAAAATAAACAGTGGAACACACATAAGAAGATATATACAATTATTTGTGTTATATAGATAAAGTTTATGATTATATATGAATTGCGTCACTTTCGTCTTCAATGTTGTCCATTGACACACACACACCTTTGCTAGGGGACGTTTAACAATTGCCATGGATAACTTTATACTAACCACCCTGACGATGCCGTCGTAGATCGACAATTCGGCCTAGTTGCCATTTCAATGGCGGCAGTTTGTCGTCTCGAAGTACTACCATGGATCCCTTTTTTAACATAGAGGGACTTTGTTGCTTCCATTTGGTCCTGATTTGTAAAGTGGCAAGGTACTCTTTGCTCCACCGACGCCAAAAATGTTGAGTGAGCTGCTGAAACCTAGATAGCCGGCTGTCCTGGATATCCATCAGACTAGGGTCCGGAACGGCAACTAGGGATTTTCCAATCAGGAAATGTGCGGGAGTTAATGGATTAAGGTCAGAAGAATCATTGGATAGTAGAGACAAAAGTCGTGAATTTGGGACAGCTTCAATCTGAGTCAGCGCGGTGTAAAATTGTTCAAAAGTTAAATGATCATCGCCAAATACCTTTTTTAAATGGGTTTTTGTTGATTTTACACCAGCCTCCCAGAGCCCTTCAAATTGGGGAACTCTTGGGGGTATAAAATGCCATAAGATACTCTTTTTGCTAAGTACAGTCGTGTTCAAATAAATCTGGGACAGTGTTTTTTTCACATGCAAGTTGAGTTAAGAAATGCAGAATATCTCCATAAATTTCCTCTTATCAGAAAGAGTTACAGATTTCGCTACCTGATAAAGTTTAATGTAACTCTTTCTGATAGCAGGAAATCCATGGAGATATTCTTCAATTCTTAACTGAACCTACATATGAAAAGAACATTGTCCCAGATTTATTTGAACACGACTGTACATTTACTATAGAGTTCTGAGTAAGTTCAGAGGATAAAAATTCATATAACGTTTTAAGTTCCGTATTTGCTCCTGCAAAATTAGAACCATTATCTGAATAGATATTTTGAGGTTTCCTGCGGCGTGAAGTGAAACGTCGTAATGCGGCTATAAAGTTTCGGTAGTAAGATCACTGGCAAGTTCTAAATGTATGGCATTTGTACAAAAACAAATAAATAAACAAACATATCCCTTTGTTAACTTGGCTCCTCTTGAATATTTGTTTTTAATAAAAAACGCAATTATAAAATGGAGGATTTGTTTCTACCCGTGGTGTTAGGATTATATGGTGTGCTACGTAGCTGTTCAATTTTAGTCAGTTCAGCGCATGACGTCAGCTTGGGAGCAAGCCGTAACATCCGCCGTTATTACTAACTGCCCGGGATGCAGGAAAGCGTCATTTGCGAACGGGTTATTAAACAAAAATTGTAACTTCAGTGGACTGTATGGAATAATACACTAATTTGACGCAAAAAGGCCGTTTATTTAGTGTAATATAAACATGAAATTTGGACCCCTTACTGCAAACGTGATGCACGGTTCACAGCTGTCGCAAATCTGAGTTAGACGGGGTGACGCCAATACATAGCAAGGAGGGGGCATAAACAATGTACAGGGTGGTACAAACATTTCTCAACATGCCGCCGGCCTTGAAAGTATAACTTTCAATAAGAAACAATATTTACATATATGTATGATATAAACATGAAATCTAATTTAACGCTAACAGTCTCTAGCCGCACAAAAGCACAAATACACAAAAAAGGCCCTTCACTTCACTCTCAGTTACACCGCGGTGTTCTCCAGCGGGAGGGGGAAAAGCTTAGCGAAGGAGCGACGTATGATGCCGTTGGACGTACGGACGGAGGCCACTCTGTTGACTCCATCTTTTCCAGGGTAGAGTTGAACGATGCGTCCTAATCTCCATTGAAGGGGAGGTGCGTTGTCCTCTTTAATCAATACCAAGGACCCCTCAACTAGATCGGAATGATGCGAAATCCATTTTGAACGTTGCTGGAGTTCTGACAAATACTCTTTACTCCAACGTGACCACATATGCTGCTGGAGCTTTTGAATTCTCTGGTACGTTGACAATCGTGAATCGGGGACCTCTTGTACATCGGGATCTGGAGCTGATACCAGAGGTCGACCAACCAAGAAGTGAGCAGGCGTTAGCGGCTCTAGGTCGTTGGGGTCTGACAATAGAGGGGATAACGGACGGGAATTGAGGATTGCTTCAATTTGTATTAGCAAGGTGCAAAGCTCTTCATAAGTAAGAAGCGCATTACCTGTTACACGTTTTAAATGGTGTTTAGAGGACTTTATGCCTGCCTCCCACAGTCCACCAAAGTGTGGGCTGTGCGCGGGAATAAAGTGCCAGCTGATTCCCTCTCTAATCGCGTATTTAGCAATAGCAACATTCTGTTCTTTAAGAAGCATGCCTAATTCGAGGAGCTCGGAATTAGCTCCTACAAAATTTGTCCCATTGTCCGAGTAAATATGGGCAGGTTTGCCCCTTCGGCATATAAATCGCCTAAGAGCAAATATAAAACACGCTGTTGTGAGGTCAGTGACAAGTTCGAGGTGCACTGCCTTTATGGAAAAACATATGAAAAGGCATAAATACGCCTTGTTGGTTTTACAACCGCGACCTTTTCGGTCTTTGACCGTTATAGGGCCGGCATAGTCGACTCCGGTTACATAGAAAGGGGGTGACGGTTCAGTTCGTGACCCAGGAAGGTTGCCCATAATCGGCTCAGTGAGTTTAGGTGAAAATCGGGAACACCTTAAGCATTGGTGTACAACTTGTTTAACGAGATTCCTGGCTGAAACAATCCAGAAGCTCTCTCTTAGGGTCGAGAGTAATAGCTGGGGTCCAGCGTGGAGCAGCCGAATGTGCTCTCAAGAAACAATGAGTTTAGCAAGATGGTGCTTTCCTGAAACTACCATCGGGAATTTTTTATTAAATTAAAATTGGGAATTTCTGAGTCTACCTCCGACTTGAATGATTCCGTTCGAGTCCAAAAATGGGTTTAGCCTTTTTAATGAACTGCAATTCTTCACAGATTCGGACCTACTAAGCTGCTTAAGCTCTTCAGGAAAGGACTCGGTTTGAGAAATCTTGACCAAAGATAAGAGTGCTTCTTGCAGCTCCTTTGGACTAAGGGACCCAATGGCACGTTCGACCTTGGGGATGAAGCAGTTGCTTCGAAACCGTAGGCAATACGCTACTATTCTTTGTAATCTAGTGAGATTAGAAAATGTATTAAATGGAAATTGAAGTGTAGAAACCGCCGATGACAGGCACTGTGGTTTCTGTTTTAGGTCTGGTAGGTTTGGATTTGAGGCGTTTGAAATTGGCCATGAATTCTCATCTTTGAGAAGAAAGGTGGAGCCATTCCACCAAATGCTAGACTCCTTTAACTGTCGTGGGGAAACACCCCTGAAAAGCAGATCAGCTGGGTTACCCTTGGTGGGAACGTGCCTCCACGTAGCATGAGATGTGAGTTGTTAAACATCGGCAACTCTGTTGCAAACAAAGGGTTTCAGGAGGTTGGGGCTTGTCTTCAACCACCCTATGACAATAGTAGAATCTGTCCACAGAATACAACGACTTATGGTTAGATTTAATGCCTTCAGAACTAGGTCTGAAAGTTTGGCAAGAAGAACGGCTCCGCAGAGCTCAAGTTTCGGAATTGTGATGGGTTTCAGTGGTGCAACTTTGGATTTCGCACAAAGAAGTGATACGTGAATTTGATTGATATGGTTCTTTGAAAGCAAGTAAATGCATGCGCCATATGCATGATTAGATGCATCGCAGAAGCCATGTAGTTCTACCTCTGTAAATTCTTTGCAAAGAACGTGACGAGGAATTTTTAGATCATTGAGGAGTGTGAGCTCGTTGCGATATGAACTCCATTTATCTAGGATACTGTTAGGGACTTGATCATCCCAAGACAGCTTTTCCATCCATAACTGTTGCAAAAGAATTTTTACATTAATAATGCATGGCGTGAGGAGACCTAAAGGATCAAATATTTGTGATATTTCTGAGAGAATGATACGTTTGGTCATCCTTCCACAGGAGGAATTTGGTATTGAATACATTAACTGGTCAGTGTGAAAATGCCAGACTAGACCTAACGTGTTTGTGTGCTCATGGGAGCCAAACTCAAGAACACCTGGGTGAATATCAGCTTGGTGAATATCACTGAGGACTGCTGGATCGTTAGAGATCCACTTGCGCAATTTAAAACAACCTGACCTAAGGACATTGAGAAGACTTGAACAAATGTGACGTGCTTGATCTAGGGTGTCAGCGCCTGTGAGCAGGTCGTCAACGTAGAAATCTTCCTTTATTATTTTGGCGATTTCGGGTAATGAATCTTCACATTCAATGCCTAGTTGGGTTAAACAACGAATTGAAAAAAAAACTGGCTGAGGCAGTTCCATATGTGACACTATTCAAATTGTAAGTTTGAAGTGATTCTGTGGGACTATATCGCCACAGAATGCGCTGGAGAATGCGCTGGCTAGGTTCTACTTGCACCTGCCTGTACATTTTTTCGATGTCTGCGGATATTGCATAGAAATGCTTGCGAAATCTAACAAGGATCGAAAATAGATCTTGTATGGTCGGGCCAACCATCTGTATACTATTCAATGAATGCCCTGTAGAAGTAACGGCAGAACCATTGAAGACTACTCTGAGCTTAGTAGTAAGGCTCTCCTCTTTGAGTACTCCGTGGTGGGGGAGATAATATGAAATTTCTGAAGAAGTGGGATTGGCTACGGACATGTGGCCAAGGTCCTCGTACTCCTTCATGAAGGCGATGTATCTTTCTGAGAGAACGGGGTTTGACTGTAATTTCTTCTCAAGTGATTGAAATCGTTTACGAGCTGTTTGAATGGAATCACCCAATACAGTCGCAGGGCTCTTGAAGGGGATTGAAACTATAAATCTACCCTCGGCGTCCCGACGGGTATTTTGAACGAAATGAGCCTCGCAGGCGTTTTCCTCCTTTGAGAAAACTTTCTCGATTGGGTAGTGCTCGAGTTCCCAAAATCTCGTAAGTGAATCTGGGGTGTCTTCGAGGCAACTAACATTGCAATGGCTTTGGCTTTGGCTTACCAAGCTGGTACTGGTTGGACCGGAAATTACCCATCCAAAACGTGTTTTTTGGAGGATTGGAAGATTTGGGCCTAAAGAGATTTGCCCTATACACAAGAGCTTCCAGAAGAATGGAGCACCTAACAAAATGTCAATTTCGCCAGGGACATTAAAGGAAGGGTCAGACAATTTGATGTTGTCTGGGATCCTGTACTTGGTGCGATCAACGCGAAAACCGGGCATGACGCCCCTAATCTGGTCTATAACAAGACATGAGACTCCTATAGTGAATTGTGTGTGATGTGCTAACAGCTCGACATCACATCTCAAATGAACGTGGGAAGTGACTTTGCTTAACCCTGAAACAATAACATTTACATCATTGACTAGCAGATTTAGCCTTTTAGAAAGACCTGAAGTAATGAAGTTAGACTGAAACCCTGAATCCAACAGGATTCGAAGAGAGTGTGGAGTTCCGGCAGAATCAAGGATCTGCGCAGAAGCAATGGGTAGCAGCGTTTGAACTTCGTTGGAACAAAATGCTGAAGTGATCTTGCTTGGTTCAACAGGAATTTCTGCGTCCTTTGCAGGTCCTGGTTGTACCGAAGCTACTGTAAGCGGGTCCTCATGCAAGAGAGTATGATGCCTTTCCTTACATTTCCTACATGTGTATTGGGAAGTACATTTATATGAAAAGTGACCCTTGGATAGGCAATTCAGGCACACTTTGAGCTCCTTTGCCTTATGCATTCTATTATGTGCAGTAAGTTTTTGAAAATCATCACATTTTGCTAGAGAATGGAATTTGTTACAAAATAAACATATGGGATTACTCGAAACAAAGGACTTTGAATGTGCCTTGGATTTTTCAAGAACATATTTTTCCTGCTTGGCTTCTAGGGTTTCTAAAACATCCGCAGTGTCTTTGAGAAAATCTTTGTACTCCTCAAGAGTAGGCAGCTCTGTATTGGAACTTCTTTTCAAGGACTCCCACTCGCGGGCTGTTTTGGAATCAAGTTTCTTTGAAATTATGAAAATTATAAATGTTTCTAACAGAGCTTGGTCTGAGGCTAAGGATTTTAGCGCAGTGATATGCTTGAAAAGTGTGTCATTTACCTTTCTTAACTTTTGAGCCGATTCCTTGGTTAATGGCTCGAGATCGAAAATAGTTTTCAAATGATTATAAACTAGCATTCTAGGGTTATTATACCTAGCACAAATACTACCCCAAGCTACTTGGTAGTTGGCAGCAGTAAATTCTAAAGATTTGATTATTTCTGACGCTTGACCACTAAGGCTGGCCTTTAAGTAGTGCAACCTTTGAATATCAGTAATCGACTTATTATCGTGTATAAGATTTTTAAAGATTTCTCTGAATTCAAGCCAATCTGAAATATCGCCATTATACTTTGGCAGATTTATGGTAGGGAGTTTTATAAATGGGGTGCTAGAATTTGCAGAAGCTACGCTAGAACCGTTACAATACAAACTACCCTCGCGCGGAAATGAATTACTTCGGTATTTGTTTATTAAAACGTTTGCATCAGCAATTGCATCAAAGTAGGAATCCTCAAACGCTTGACGGTATTCATCAGCATCTGGAGTAGCCTCCCCATCTGGTGCATTACTAGCTTGCTCTATTTTGGTTTGAATTTCTTCGAATTCAGGCAACAGATCGTTGGCTACGTTTAGCCTTGCTTCTAATCCTTCAACTTGCATTGCAGTAATATTCTCGTCAATATCTAATAGCTTGTTAACAAAAGTACGAAATCGCGTTAATTTACCCTTTAAAATCCCTCGGGAATGAATTAATGCCTCCATTGTACCAAATATCGTATAGCAATAAAATATTGTATTTAATTACGAGCGAAATATAGAACCTCTGTTTAATTTTGCTAATATTTGCGGTGAGAAAATCTCGACTGGCAATTTGTTAATTATTAAATTATTGAGAATAATTACAAGCATATATTATGCGAATAAAGCTTTGCACAAATGCTAAATACAGTTAAGCGGTGAACAACAAAGGAAACTGTAAAAAATGGAACTCACAATATGCAGCTGGCCATCTCCGGTGCACGTGGTCGTTTGTTGCAGCTCGTTATTCACCCGAGAACCGGTCTCGCGGTGTCTCGGTGCACTTGCACTTGAAGATGTAGCGCTGTGATGCGTGTTGCCCTCCTTGTCGCACCCACAGAGAATGGAATTGAATATCGGAACGATTTATAACTTTGCACTATTCTGTTCGAAATTTGGCTCGCATGGACCAAATGTAACTTCAGTGGACTGTATGGAATAATACACTAATTTGACGCAAAAAGGCCGTTTATTTAGTATAATATAAACATGAAATTTGGACCCCTTACTGCAAACGTGATGCACGGTTCACAGCTGTCGCAAATCTGAGTTAGACGGGGTGACGCCAATACATAGCAAGGAGGGGGCATAAACAATGTACAGGGTGGTACAAACATTTCTCAACAAAAATAGTTAATAAATAAAATGGTTGTTGTAAAACTCAAGTCTCCTTTACCTTTTCAAAAGAGTATTATTTTAAGCAACCGCTCCTTTTTACCTCCGCGGTAAGTATAACACCAATTATTTAATAACATACAAAACTCAATCAGGATGTAGTGGAAAACTCTTTTTCCTACATTCGAGGTATGGGTGCCACCAATGATCGCTCGAATCCACTTCATATCAACTACAGAATTCGGTGGTACGTACTGGGACGACATTCATTGTCTATATTTACAATGAACAAAAATACCGAAGAGGATACCGAGTCTTGTTTAACCGCAGTTTTTTGCAGATACCATTGAATCTTCAGAATTAGAAAACAAGGATGTGAATGATGATTTAAATATTCATAAAGATAGTACACTGCTCGAAGATTATATAGTGTGCTTCAAAAAAAAAACTCATTCACAGTATGCCATAATCAAATTGTTTGCCGTAACTTGAGATATACCCATTGATGCAAATAAACTACCAAGTCAGAGAGAACTAAATTTGAGCTGTAATCGATAATATAGTTCGTTTGGTCACTGCGTGATTTTGATTTGTAAGGGAAGATAGAGGGTCGGCCTTACCTTTTGGCGAAAGTTATATTGGTTATTTTGCCGGCTGGTAATTATCGGCCTAGTTGGGCTAGCTCGCCGCGAGGGTCGCAGGGTTCCAGCTATGCTGAAAAAAAAATAGGAGAGGGCGCCAGGTCCTCGACTCAGATCCAATCCTTATGCCGGACCGTACACAAGGTAAGGACAATTGCCAGCAGATCAAAAAAAAAATAAGCAAACTAACAACCAATGAATAGATCACAGCTTTATTTTAAATATTGGTGGGTACTATAGTGCATAGCTAACATATAAATAAATCACAGCAGGCAGTAAGCAAAAATAGATACAAATACTAACATAGGCGATACTTGGCAATAGATATGAACCTTGGTATATTTCTAACAACAACAAAAGAAATAACCACACAGTATGCGTCATGCAGTAATAAATATAAATATAAATGTATATATCAAACAAACAGTAGCCCACGAGCAGTAATAACTATAATCGGTGGATGGGCTAACACATTAAAATTTTGCGAGCACGGCATAAATCGATCGAACTCCCTACTCAGGTGCCGACATTCCGCGGAGCTCGAAATAACGCGAGGTTTAAAAGAAGCGTAGCGAGTATTGAATTACAAAAACAAACAAAAAATAGAATAGCCCCTGTGAGGCAGGGTACAGCAGGGCCAGGTTATGCAAGCGCTCAGCTGATGCAAAACCCCGAATATCAGTTCAGAAAGATTCTAAAGTAATTATTCAAAAATTTCTAAAGTCAAAACTATAAGACTTATGGCCATATAGGAACAGAGTAGTTTTCTCAGTGGAAATACATCAGGTACATAAATGAACGCTAAAGCAATCGCTTGAATAAACCTTCGGCAAACTTGTACCTACGTAAAGACTCGCTAATAAATTACAATAACGCGGAATTGACAATGATTCTACCGGCGGCGGGCCCTGTGACGCAATCGCTACTAACCCGAGATTAATCAGTCATGAACTGAAACTGCAGAAGCAATCCACTACCGATGTCGCTACTCTAGCCACTATCAACATCAAAACAAAGCAGCAAACGTCAGACGGCTGACAGCAAATGGCGACGAGTTAAGTAAAAGTATATCAAACAGACCGCAGGCAACGAGCAGTAAGTACAACCCTAAATCTGAAGTAATTAAACGAAAGATCTAACATACAATTTGCAGGGGAGCCCGATGGGGCGCGGCGACTGGCGAATCCCCAGGCTTCGGAACCACCTAAACAGGGCTCTAGTAAGTTAATCTGACGTTGATTTGCCAGGCTGCACTTAAATGCAAATAGGGCAGCAGCATTAGGGTTAATTGAACTGTAAATTCGTAGGTTCCACGGAGAAGCCGTGGCTCGGGGCTAATTCATAACCGAAAGCTCCTACAAGCGTAAGCCGCAGAACTAACGTCACCAACTCGGGTAAGCACGATTAAAGATTCAATAAAGCTCAGTAACCCGCACAAGATGGGCGCTCGAAATTTGCAAAAGCCCTATCATAATAACGCATTAAAACCATACAAAAGCATGCACTAACATCTAACTACACGAAGCATTGCTATGCCCCAAAAATATCACACATGCCCTATCTATTAGCGCGACGAGATTCTACTAACTATAAAATACATCAGGCGCAAAGAGTGTTAACTTTTCTTGCCTGCAGTGAAAACATGTCGGCTCCTAACCTTTGGCTTGCGGGGGCCGAAAACGGCAGAAGCAACGGGGGTTCCGGCAGACACAGCGGGAGGCCCAGCGGGCCGAGGAAGCGGTGAATGTGTCGCAGGTGAGTGCAGTGCTACACCCTCTAGCATAGCTCCCAGGGAATTGCAGAATTCCTTGACAACTCGCTAATTTCAGGAGCCCGAATCGACGGTTTGGGTGCCCGCGGAGAGCAGCCGAACGAGGAATGCTAAGCCTCTTCAGATAGAAGTCCAACCTCTCGCAGGAAGCGTCCAAACTCTCCCAAGATCTTATCCGACAGGAAATGCATCCAGCAGGAAGTGAATGGCATCCGACAGTAAATGGCTACAATGCACAACGCCCAAATAAGTCCCAAATAAGAAGAAACTGGCCTTATCTTACCTCACGCTGCAATTGAGCCAGAAGAAAGGGCAGAAACAATGCTGGCCTCAAACGAATCCGCAGTTGCGAAGGACGTACGTATAACCAAATCAAATACGAACGTCTTAAGGGCACATGCGCTTTGTAGGTCCTCCGAAAAATCAAAACGGAGCTGAGCTATACTAATTAGCTCACAAATTTAAGCACACGGCCGAGGCACTAGCAGCCTGCACCAAGTTTAAAATGAGAAAGAACTCAAAAATCCACCAGTTACCAGTTATCAAAACTTTCCAAAATTTTTGGGCCAGAAGATGCGAAAAAAACAGCCTGAAAAATGTGACTGCAAGAAGCGATATCCTTTATCTAGCAACAAATAGAATAGTGCAGAATAATTTGCAACAGGGGTTGCCTAAGCGCCATATACAAATATCTGTAGGAATATGACCAAAATAAATTTAATTTGTAAAATATGGGTAATTATTCGAAGAGTTGCTTACCAAACTGCTTGATAATTATAGGAAAATAATTAAAAATAAGATACAGCTAATTATACCTAGTTCAAAGCATGCAAAAATTGGCAAAAGCCAACCATAAATATTCAAGTTCAAAGATTCAGCCAGCAAGAGTTCAATACTACGGGGGACGCTCCAAAAATATCGTAACAAATCATTTAGCTTGACGTCATATTGAAATATATCAGACACCGAATTCCAACAAATGCCTAAAGTCTTTGTTTGCTCTTTTCCGCAAATAGGTAATACTACTGATTGTGAGTTTAAATTATCGCGGATTGTATCTAATATCTCCGTGTTATTTGATGACCACTTCCTTAATTCAAATGCAGCGGAATTTAAAATGTGTCAATTCAAAATAAAATTGTTTAACTTCTTCAATCGGATTAGCTCCTGTCAATAAATCATCAACAAAAAAATCATCCCGCAAAATATTTGAAGTTTGTGAATAAGACGCTCTGACGCTAATTGGTGTAAACACCTTATTGCTAAAAAGGGGGCGGATCCTGTCCCATATGTCACTGTGTTTAGTTCGTAGCATTCTGTGTTTTCATCCTCATTAAACCTAAAAGATACTCTTTGGAAACGCCTCTCATTTTTGTCAATTAAAATTTGTCGGTACATCTTCGTAATGTTTACACTAATTACGATTGAATGTTTCCGAAAACGGATTAAAATGGAAAATAAATCGTTTTGTAGAACTGGGCCTACCATTTGAGTGTCATTTAGTGATATTCCTGTACTGCTCTTCATGCTACCGTCAAAGACCACACGAATTTTTAAAGTTAAGCTTGACTCATCAATAACGGCATGGGAGCTCCCGAAAAGGGCTACTATAATTTAGAAAATATAATAATTTTACGCTATTACCATTTATTTTACATAAGGAAATATTGGTAGTGAAAAAAAATTATATATGATTAGGCAAATAAAGCAGCATTTTTTATGCCTAATCAGACAAAGTGGCATTTTTACCTTGACAATCAAGTTACAAACGTCACCTTTATGATGTTTGAAAATACATAAATTGATTTAATACGTATATGTATTCAATATTGTGTAGAATATTAAAAATACATATGTGTCAATAGCCTTCATGCAAATATTTTATTATGTTCTATTGTTTATTTAAAAATGCTGTTAAGAGTGTTAAATATTTAAAATACTTACTGCTTATATTTCTTACAATATTTTATTTACTGTATTAAAATTATAAACCTAGAATTAGTCAAGTTCTCCAGCCGAAACCAATTCTAGGCGGTGTTGAGCACTGGGCGCAGTTGACCTCAATAGGGATCCAAGGCCGAGTTCTAGATGAACACTCAAAACATTTGAAGCTGATGACGTTAGTTTACAGTAACCTTAATATTTTCAGGCCGGAAGCCGTATAAATTCATAAATCGCAGGAATCAGATTTTTCAGTACGAATGATATATATGATATATATATATATATATATATATATATATATATATATATATATATATATATATATATATATAGCACGACATGCCTTTAAGGCCCAGCGCTTTTTGAGAAATTTCTTTCCACTTTTTCCTGTCTTCAGCATCAGCCTCCCAGTTATTCACTTTTAACTCTTTCAGGTCTTCTTCTATGCACTTTAACCACTGTATTTTAGGTCTTCCTCTTCTGTTCGTTCCTTCCGGCTCTTGGTAAAGCAGTTGTCGAGGTATTCTTGTTTCTTCCATTCCCATTATGTGTCCTAATCATTTCAAACGATTTTGTTTTATTACATTTACGATCTTTCACGGTATTTTTCGTATAACTCTTTGTTTGTTCTCTTTCTCCAGAGTCCATCTTCATTTATTTTTTCGTAGATACGTCTTAATATCTTTCTTTCAAACACGTATAATTTTGATCTGTACTTTTGCCGTAGTGACCAGGTTTTTCCTCCAAAGGTTACTGCAGGTCTTATAATTGTTTTGTATATTTTCACTTTAGTTGTGAGGGAGTTATTTTTTGACTTTACTTAGAGCTCCCGCACTTTTTAAGCCACTAGTTACTCTTCTGTCAATTTTCATTTGTTAGGTCTCCATCGCCTGTTATCTCCGTTCCCAGATAAGTCACCGATTCTACTCGTTCAAAAGTGTAACTTTTGCCGCTGTGATCACTTTTAATTTTTAGTTGTTGTATTTCCTGACGGTTATTAACTCCACTTATTAAGTAATTTTGTTTTTCTTTCGTTAATTGCTAGCCCGTACTTTGCTGCCTTTAACTGTAACTTTTTAACTACGGATTTTAGTTCTTCTTGAATCCGAGTCACAATCGCCACATCATCTGCATATGCCACCAACTGATATGCGTTCCTGAGTATATTGTTATTTCGTTTAATACCGCTTTTTCTTATTATTACCTCTAGGACTAGGTTAAAGAGGGTTGACGAAATTGGGTCCCGCTGCCTTAGTCCACTTTGTGTTATGAATTTTTCAGATAATGTACCTTGAATTTTGACTTGATTAGTAGTGTTAGCTATTGTCATTTTTATCAGCTCAATTAATTTCTCAGGGAGATTTAATTCCTTCAGCGCTTCTAACATTTTTGTTCTAATTACGGTGTCATAAGCTTGCTTAAAATCAATGAATAGCATATGTAGTGTAATCCCCTTTTTCATGAATTTTTCTTGGGCTTGTCGTATAGTGTGGATTTTTTCTGTCACTGATCGCTTACTTCAAAAGCCGCATTGGTACTCGCCTATTTCTTTTTCCGCTTTGTCCTTAAGTCGTTTGTTTATTAGCGTTGCCAGTATTTTATAGCTTACATTCAAAACTGAAATGGGTCTGTAATTTCCACAATCTAAACAGTCTCCTTTCTTGTAGATTGGGCTTATTATTGCGTCATACCATTCGGACGGCATTCTTTTGTTTGTCCATATTTTCATTATCAGTTTTACGATCCTTTCAGTTAATTTGTTTCCTCCGTATTTTAATAGTTCCGCACATATATCGTCACTACCACTGCTCTTGTGGTTCTTCAATCTTTTTATAACCTGTTCGATTTCCTCCTCAGTTGGTGGTAGACATATTTTTTCATTCTTTGTAACAACTTCTGCTTGTTCGTTCGTTGCCTACTCCTGTTCTGTGTTTGTAAGCAAGTGTTCATAGTATTGACGCCATCTTTGTATTACCTTAGCTTCGTCTCCTATTATATTCCATTCATGGTCTAGGCACATCTTTATCTTTGGTTTGTACCCCTTCTTCACTAATCCAAGGTTCTTGTGTGTTGTCTGTTATTAGCTTCTTCAAGCTCTTCTAGCATTTCCTTTTGGAACTCTCTTTTCTTATTTCTATAGGTTTGCTTTACTCTTCTTCTTACTTCGTTGTATTTTTCTTGAAACTCGGGTGTCTCGTTTCCTAGCATTTTTGCTCTAGCCTTTCTTCTTTCCTCCAGAATTTCCTCGTATTCTTTATCAAACCATCCCTTCCTTTTCTGGTTTGTATTTGATTTCAAATTTTTATTAGCAGCCTGTGTTACTACCTCGTTTATTATTTGCCATTCAGCTTCTATTTCTGTCGTTTCTTTGTTTGTTTCCACCTGCTTGTCTATTTCATGATTAAATTGCATTCTTCGTTCTTTGCCTTTTAGTGCTTCTCTGTCCCACCTTTTCTGGCTTGTTTTTACTGTTTTCTTTCCGTCTGCTTTTGATAATTGTAGTGTGCATTTAATACGGACCAGGAAGTGGTCCGATCCTACGTCGGCTCCTCTGCAGCTCTTAACTTCATCCACACAGTCAGCGTGTCTTTCTTCGATAGCACGTGGTCAATTTGGTTAATTGTTTTGCCATCAGGACTTCTCCACGTTCCTTTGTGGATATCTTTGTGCTTTAAGTATGTAGCTCTCACCACCATCCTTTTCTCAGCCGCAAAATTAATTAATTCTTGTCAGTTTTTATTTGTAGTTTTGTGTTTGCTGTATTTACCAACCATTGGTGGCTTCCTCTCTTCACGCCCTGACTTGTCATTGAAATCTCCTGCTATCATTTTTATACCATATCTTGGTATCTGATCATACTCTTCGGCTAGTGATTCATAGTATTTCTCTTTTTCCTCATCGTCCGCTTCCTCCGTTGGTGCGTGCAAATTGATTACGCTAATCTTCCGATATTTACCTCTCAGTCTTAAATAACATAGTCTGTCACTAATAGCATTAAACTGTATTAAGTGCTTTCTTAGAGATTTTTTTAATAGGAAACCATTCCCTAACCGGTTTTGTATTCCGCCACTGTTTAGAAAGGTATACTCTTCTATTTCCGCTAGATTCGCTCCTTTTATATTTGTTTCCTGGAGTGCAATGAGATCTATGTTATATCTTCTTAGTTCTATTACTATTTGTTTCAAGGCTCCTTCACTATTTAGGCTTCTTACATTCCAGCTGGCAAAAATTAACTTTTGGTTTTGTATTTGTTTACTTTTCTTTCTATTTTCCAGAATCAAATCAATTTTCATGCTTGTTTTCGTTATCCTAGGCCCATCCTTTCTTTTTACGTTTAGTTTTTTGGTATTTGCTTGAAGCTCCCTCCGTTTTCATCCGAAATTTGATACTTAACTCCATCTATGTCTATTTTCCGGTAGCCTACTTTGATATTCTTGCCATTATTCCTCTCCTCTCTTGCAACTTTCCTTATCGCAGCTTGGACCTTTTGTTCATCTGTAGTTAGATCGTTATCAATGTATATTTTCTTCCGTCCCAGTTTATATTTCTGCTTCAATACTTCAATTTTTTGCTCAAATGTTTTAAATCTTACTACGGTAATCTTCGGTTCTCGCCTTCCCACTCTAAAAACTTCTTTTATGTCGATCACCACGCCCATATCTTTCTGGAAGAATTCAGAGATTTCTTGCTTTTTGTTATCACCATTGAAATTAGCTCCCTTGATAACTGTGTTGTTTTTCTTACGGCCTCTTTCCTGGTTCTCCAATTTATTTTTCATAGCTTTGATTTCTTTACGTAGTTCGTTTTTTCTTTATCCCATTCCACTTCTTTCTTTATTAGTTGTTCCTTGAGCGATCTTACTTCTTCCCCATAGTTTTTCAATTGCTGATTGGCACTCCTTACCTCTTCCTTTGTGCTACCAATGTCTTCTTTAATTTCTTTTAACTGTGTTCCCTTATTAGTTTTTCCAGGCTGTTCATGCTTGCTGATGAATCTTTATTTTGCTGCTCTGTATTTGAGGTTACTCTTGGTGGTGTTCTTTGTACCCGGCTTTTCTTCTCGAAAACTACTGCTTCCTCTTGTTTTCTCTGTGCTTCTTCTTCTTCATGTCTCTTTCTTTTGTTTAAATAATCTGCTGTAGATCCTATACTGTTCGACCTGCTGTACGTCGGTGTATTCCTGCTCATTCCCGCTGGCGGGAAAATTTAAATTTGCCGCCCGCGTTAATAATTTGAATTTGTACGACCTTGTTATCTGCTCGCAACGCGCGCGTGCGCAGTATTCTATAAGTTAACCTTTTTTGGTTATCGTTTGTTTCCACTCGATTAATTTTGTTTCTGAAGCCCACCAGAGCCTTAATATTACACCTGCATTATTACTCGCACTCGTATTTTATGTAAGAAACTCGTGTTGACAATAAAAATTCACTTTTGTCCACTTAAAATCGTTATAAAATGGGACGTTATCGCGAGCGATATTGACGTCGCCAATTCCGTTGCCATGGTGGCTCCCGAAAGACTACTATAATTTAGAAAATATAATAATTTTACGCTATTAGGTACCATTTATTTTACATAAGGAAATATTGGTAGTGAAAAAAATTATATATGATTAGGCAGATAAAGCAGCATTTTTTATGCCTAATCAGACAAAGTGACACTTTTACCTTGACAATCAAGTCACAAACGTCACCTTTATGATGTTTGAAAATACATAAATTGATTTAATACGTATAACCGTTCAATAGTTATTTGCCAAGTAGGTAGACATGGAATTTTGTTTTTATGTTTAAGAAAATTAAAACTCCCTAGAATCTCTTTCTGACACTTTGTCAGAATCAGCTGTTATGTACAGGAGGCCCACGAAAGTGTCTAATTTGATATTTTGAGGTTAAACGTGCAATGTTGCCAGTGCTTTCATACTTTGTTTGCCACTAGGCATAATATGTATGGACATCAGCGTTATGGATACCTATCTGTCAAATTGTAATACTAGAGCAATATGCCAAAAGTAATTAAAGGTGACACAAAACTGAAAATTACAAAGGCCTACAGGCATTACAAAACCGACAGGCCAGACCTTACGGAAACTGAAATCCTTGCCCGGCTTACTGATATTTGGGATGCAAGTATTTATGCATAAAACTTAACTGTTGCTTTAATTTTGGGCTTTGTACTGTTTTAGGTGTCCGAAAGAACTATAAGAAGTATTATTGGGCGGGACAATTTTGAAATTAAACCTTTTGGCCCACGACCTAAAAATGATACATACTATAAAAATTTTGCATTTCGGGAAGATTTGCAACGACAGATTTGGAATTATCACTTGAAAAATGAGCACTTTACTTTGGCTAGACTATTAAAGGACGTGCGTGAAAATTTCGAATTCGATAAGGGGAAAACGACTTTATATAATATTCTAAAATCAATGGGTTATAAATACAAACATGTAAACGGACGTAAAATTCTATGTGAACAGAAACATGTTGTTGCATCCAAAATTACTTATTTGAGAAAATTCTTGCAATACCAAAATTCTAGTGAAAATATAACATTCGTGTACCTAGACGAAACCTGGATTTATCAAAATGGATCTAGCGTCCGACAATGGGTACACGATTATGAAATTAAAAGCAATCCGTCTAAAATTAAATCGGAGGGAAAGCGTTTCACTGTTTTGCATGCGGGAACTAAATTTGGGTTTTTGGAAGGGTGTGATCTATTCTTATCTTCAACTAATAACGATAGGGATTATCACAAAACCATGAACGGGGAGATTTTTCAAAATTGGGTGGTTATACAGTTACTTCCTGCTCTGAATAAAATTCCTGGTAAATGTGTGGTAATCTTGGACAATGCACCGTACCATTCGGTGCAGTTGGAAAAGTTACCCTCACTTAATTGGAAGAAGGATCAGATGCAGGATTGGTTGATTAAACACAATGTCAAAATTGAGGACAAAATTACAAAAAAACATCTTTGGAGTTTAATTCAACCTTTTAGGAAAGACAATAACAAACGTTACGTGACTGACGAATTTTTGAAAGAGAATGGTCATGAGGTTCTTAGATTACCTCCGTACCATTGCCAATACAATCCTATTGAAATGGCATGGGGGTTCTGTAAAACTTACTACAACAAGCATATAAATTCTCAGCTTTCATCCAAGCATAAGGTTAAGAATTTATGGCTTGAAGCTCTTTCAAAGTGTACCTCCGACATGTGGCAAAATTATTGTGATCATTGTGAAAAAACTATTTCGGAAGACTGGGCGAAACATATGGGAAATATTTCGTTTGAAAACATTCCACCTTTCATTATTTCATTGGAGGAATCTGAGTCAGAATCAAGTATTGATAATGATTCAGATACTAGCAATGAAACAATGGAAGTGGAATAGGGGGTTTTTGGCATCAAAATTCTTGTTTATGACATGGAAAATGAGTGGCTATCTTCTGATAATCCACACCACGCAACTCCCAATGCTGATCCGGCCCCAGTGTAAACCAAGCTCAAGACATTTCTCGTATGAAAATTTAAAGCCGCTCGAAGTTTAGACTTTAGACCAGCACACCGACATCCATGCCAACAAGGAATCTCATTCGCAGTCTCATATTCTTTACATTTGCATTTATTTAAATGTGTAAGCATTAATTTGTAAAGTTGATGAAAATTGGATTTATTCTATTGAAGGCTCCTTTAGGAAATTTAATGAGGAGTTTCCCGCGAGAGCTATACAATATAAGGTATTTAGTGATGCTTTATCAAGAATGGTCCATAACTTCCGCGAAACTGGAAATGTACACCGGAAGCAAGGCAGTGGTCGACCAAACATAAGCACTGAAGAAGTAGTTAACAATGCGAGACAAATTGTGCAAGAACAACCACACGTATCTGTTCGCCATTTAGGACAGCAATTAAATGTTTCGTATACAACATCTCATAGGATATTAAGAAGCAATTTGCATTATTTTCCTTACCGGTTGCTGCCAAACGATCCTCCGGTTAGATTGGAATTCTGTAACTGGTTTATGAATAATTTAGGAAATAAGGATATTGCGTTTGAGAAAACTGTCTTTACCGATGAGGCATACTTCTATTTATCAGGCTATACTAATTCACAAAATATGAGTATGTGAAGCTCTGAGAATCCCAATTTTTATGTTGAAGAACCGCTTCACCCCCCCAAAAAACGGGGTTTGGGCTGCAATTAGTAAAAGAAGAGTTATAGGTCCTGTATTTTCTGAAGGTAAGTGCAGCAAAACGATTAAATTTTATTTTAATAATTCAAATTTTAGGTTTGCTATATGCACAACAATATCGTATTGACATTTTGTCGCCGTTTTTTGAAGAGTTACGTGACGATGAACTACAAAAGGGTTACTTTCAATAAGATGGGGCAAGACTTCACACAACACAAGAAAATTTAAATTTACTTGGAGAGTTTTACGAAAACAGAGTTATTAGTCAAAACATGTCTACAGTGCGGCCTCCGAGGTCTTTTGACTTAACTCCCTGCGATTTTCTTCTGTGGCCATATTAAAAAAAATATCCATTTTTCAACTTCCACTGGACAATATTCAGCAACTTTAACAAAGAAGTAGTGGAAAAAATAAAGAAATCAATAATAATGCCGTAATATTAAGAGTTGAAAATAGAACGAGTTAAGGAGTTTACTTCCTTAGGAACATTAATCTCTGAAAACTTAACTTACACACAAGAAATTAAATCAAGGTTAATAGCATCGAGATGTGCGGGCGCGTTAACTAGTATAATGTCCTCAAAACAAATCTCGCTAAATGCAGACCTACGACTCATAAGACTGTAATTTGACCCACAGCTACGTATGCATGTGAAACATGGACGATGAATGTGGCAGATCAAGACATGATAAGTAGGTGGAAGAGAAAAAGCTGCGAAAAATATTTGGAGGGACTCGAACGGAGGATGGTTGGAGAAGACTTACAAACGAAGACGTACAGGAGAAGTATGGGGAGCCAAGTATAGTAGACTTCATTAAAGCTCAGAGGTTAAGAAGGTTTAGGCATATATGGAGAATGCCAGATGGAAGAGCTACTAAGATAGTATTGGAAGGCAGAGCGCAAGAAACTAGATGAAGGGGGCGACCAAGGAATAGGTGGGAGAAGGCAGTAATCGAAGACATAGCAAGGAAAGGAATAGAAGACTGGAGAAATAAAATCATGAATAAAGGACAATGGAGATTGTTATGCAATGGGCCTAAAGTGGCTTGTAAAAGCTTTATTTATTTATACTGAAAAAAATACATAAATTGTAATATTTAAATATTTTTGTATACAATTTATAATTACAATAAAAAAACGACTTTCATTATACCATTATTCCTACTCAACAAAGTATGACACGTATTCAGAATCAGCAAGTTGTCTTTCATGAAATTTATCTTAACCAATAATAAAAGTGGCACAAAATCCAAAACCAAATCTGGCAACCACGTTTTGTACATTAACATAAAATTATCATTTTGTATAAAATGGGCATAACCTAACTTTTCTTAATGACTGACAGCATATTTACAGGGTGAAATTCATCACCCTAACATGGCCTCCTATCTGGCAAATAACTATTGAACGGTTTATATATGTATTCAATATTGTGTAGAATATCAAAAATACATTTGTGTCAATAGCCTTCATGCAAATATTTTATTATGTTCTATTATTTATTTAGAAATGCTGTTAAGAGTGTTAAATATTTACATTTGATTATCAAATATATTGTTTTATGTGGTTTTTATGTCGTTTTTGTCAATACTTACTGCTTATATTTCTTACAATATTTTATTTACTGTATTAAAATTATAAACCTAGAATTAGTAAAGTGCTCCAATCGAAACCAATTCTAGGCGGTGTTGAGCACTGGGCGCAGTTGACCTCAATAGGGATCCAAGGCCGAGTTCTAGATGTCCACTCAAAACATTTGAAGCTGATGATGTTAGTTTACAGTAACCTTTACAAAGATTTTAAATGACCTTATTATTTTCAGGCCAGAAGCCGTATAAATTCATAAATCGCAGGAATCAGATTATTCAGTACGAATGATATATTATAATAGTAAACAAATCAAAGTGTAAGCCGATAAAAGGGACTCTACATCGTTTATCGTTTGTTGTTAGTTGGCTTTTAATAGCTGCCTAACAACTTATTGGTGATAATAAGGAACCGAGTTATTTATTTTATTTTGCGACTGCAATTACAAAGAAATATACAAACAACGAAATAAAATAAAACCACTATAAAAACAAATAATTGCTATATTTCAAAGCAATGATTGCTTGATGAAAACGTATCAGGAATTATGTACTTATTTCTAAAATCGGCTTATTTTCAATGTAATGGCTAGGAGACATTGGGAAATTTTGTCTACCTGGGGTTTGTAACCCAAGTTATTATCTTTCGAACGTTGTGTTAACCTCGGCAACATCGAACGTCAGTTTGAAGGAACAGATTCTAGAATCAAGATTCTGCTGAGATTGTTGAATTCCCTGAGCTATGTTTAACTGGGATCCCTACTGCCAGATGGCTAAGACCTGGAAGCCTAGCGGACAGGAGTTTTTAGGCTAAACGCTAATATTGCCCAGCACTGAGTCTCTTCTAATCATATGCTCTTTGGTATAATGATGCTTTTATCAGCCAAGGTCTAGTAATTAAGAACATTTCATTAACTTAAGTACAAACTTACTTACTTATTACTTTTAATATCTCAGAAGATTTCTCACCTCACTAATCATTAATCACCGTAGTCAGTCACTTACTAAACAATAAACTGGTTGAATACCTACTGTCCACATGTCTGAAATTGGATAAAAATGTACTTATTCCGCAGTGTACTCGAGTACCCGAAATTGTATTTGAGTACAAGGATTGCACTTGAGTACACGTAAATGTACGCAAGTCCACATAAATATATTTGAGTACATTTTTGTGATCTAAAATGAGTCAAATACAAGTACAAATTCATTTTCAAAGTGAGTACCGAATACGCTAGAAGTTCTCAGATTACAGTGATAAGTACTTGTACTCAAGTACCACGCAGCTCCAACACCATGGCAGCAAACATCGTTTCCTGTTAGACCTAATGCTGTGCCCCACAAACCATACTACTCCATCTTCTTTAGTAATGTGGTATGTCACATGCAGACATCACAAAACAATGTCCCACATTTGTTGTTCTCCATTCAGCTAAGAAAAGAACGGGATGAGAGCAAATATTTAGATGAGTTTACAATTAGAATCAGACAAGCTCAGTAAATAGAATGTATTTGCTGTAAATGTTACAAAATGGATACAATGTGCAAAGAAATAAGATTACTGCACATTACAGTATAGTACACACCAGGGTACGACACTAAGGCAATAAATGATAAAAGTAAAACCAAAGATAATATAATTTAAATTATATACTCTTTGGTAAAACACTAAAAGTTTCGTCACATTTCAATATTTTACCAAAGTGCATATAGATTAATTTTAAAATATGACGCAACATTTAATTTTTTACAATACATATAATCAATAAATAAAACTAAACGACTCCTAACTCAAATAGTGCACGCCTGCAGTTTATTTTTAAAAGACAATGTTTTGTACCGCGTGTCGGTCACTTGAACAGTGGAATCTATGTCTGCTTCTTTTTCCGCATTTCCATAAGAAGCTCGAACCTCCTGTTCGATCGCACTCCTTTGATCTCAGTGCGAGCATCCTCCTTATGCGATTTTAGGGGCCTCGTTTTATTTGCTACTGCCCTTTTCTGGTCATCTTTCGACACATAGTTGCTCACTTTAAATCCGTATTCGCCACACTCGTTTTTCTCTTTCTTTCGTTTTGGGGTGGAAGACACCAGTTGCAATTTTTTAAGTTTAATGATAGGTTGAGCAGCTGAAGAGTCTGCAGAATACTGCAGCTGCTTTTTCGACTTCACTATTTTCGGTATCTGAGTAACCTTGGATTCGCCACTTTTACGATCAGATCCTTTCGACGAGCTTCCGTTTGCCGGCTTGTGCTTTGAGAGCAACAGCTGTGCCCGCTTTTGTTTATTCTGCGAGTACTCCTTGATGTTTAGCATCTTGTCGTACATTTTCTGATGAATCTTTGTAAAATCTGGCATTTTGGTTCTTTTAGGGGTCTTTCTAGGCACAGGTGAGCCTAGCAAAGTGCTTCTGTTGTTGCTGCTATCAAGAGTTGTGTTATTATTCTGAAATAAAGAGCTTCGTTTGCCATCTATATCCGAATTGTTCACCTTCCTTCTGCCACGTGCGGGGGTTCTGCCTGCAGAAGCCAAATTACCCCGAGGCAACTCCAGATTGGGATCGTCACTATCGTCGTCGGAAGGGAATTGGGTTGGAACTATGGACCCCTGGGCATCGTTACTGTCGTCGAGGATAATTATACTTAAATTACTAAAAGTAACTCGACGTGGTGTATTGCTGGACCGGCTGTTTTTAGATTTGAGTACTGATTTGGGTGTGGCGGATACTTTTTGCACCATATTTTCCTTTGTACTGTTGTCAAGCACCGCGCAGCCGGTTTCCCAGCTGATGCTTGACGAAGATGTTGGTTCTGCTTCGCTGCCGATACTTGGCAAAGATGTCGGTTCGCCGACGCTTGGCAAAGATGTTGGTTCTTCTTCGCTGCTCACCTTAAAGTCTTCCGTTAAATTGCCGGAAGCTTCACTATTGAAGAGCTTGTGGTCATCTGTTTTGTTCAACTGGAAACAAAAATGTAGGTAATTTAAATGAATTTGATCATTACATCATGAACTCAAGATTAAATTCTACACCCTGTCAGGTTTTATTATCAAATTTCACTCATTTTTGTTGCTATGCAACTGATTAACTGATAAATTCGAAGCTTTTAATAATAATTACAGCAGAACCATTCTTTGAGGTCGAGGTAGACCATGGTAGGGAAGGTAATACAAGAATTGCAATAAATATCATATATATACATACAGGGTGATTCGGGAGGAAGTGGCAATATTTTGAAGACATATCGAGGAAGTCAAAATAAGCAAAACAAACTCATATGTTCAAGTCCGATTTTCATTTGTTTCGGAGAT
Organism: Agriotes lineatus; assembly: GCA_940337035.1. Classification (NCBI taxonomy): domain Eukaryota; kingdom Metazoa; phylum Arthropoda; class Insecta; order Coleoptera; family Elateridae; genus Agriotes; species Agriotes lineatus. The sequence continues at coordinate 108,972 of CALNHX010004322.1, forward strand.
ATTTTGATTAATTGTATAATTTAAAAAGCAAACAAAAATTTATTACAAAATGAATTACAAAAATAAACAAAATAGCATTAACCCTCGCCCGGCAGAAATAATTTCAGTTACGCGGAGTGCGGAAATGGGTCTCTAGTGAGCCGGATCGAATTCAATTTTTTAAAATTAGTTTTAAAGCACTACAGTATCTGTTTTTCTAATACATACTTGCACATGGTAATATAATCATAAAACTTTTATTTTTGTTGACCTGCAGACGAATAAAAATTCTTCATATTCTGCTTCACTTTTATCGCTGCCACTGTCCTCATCAGACAAAAAATGAAAGTCGTTTTCGTCATCATCACGCATTAGTTCGTCATACAATTGTGGTTCCTTAAGGGGAATTTTATTAGGATCCATTCTTTTTGCCTATTATTTTACTCAGTGTTATTATACTCCAGAAAACAAGAAAAGAAACAATGGAGCGCGAAACGCGGAAACCGCGTCTCAAGTGACCCGAGTGGATTATCTCAGGTATACCAAGACATTTTTCCACGAAATTTATTCTACAGCATATTCCACAACAGCTTTGAGGAATACGCAAACATCCAAAGCAGTATATTGGAAAACGGTAGAATTATGTAAAAAAAAGAAAGTCCGGGTCACTTGAGGCCCGGTTTCCGCAGTCTGAGGGTTAATTTACGACAAATTTTCGAAAACGCCACCGCCCACTTCGATACACTTATTTGCGCGTTTATAGACTGCACTAGTAGCGAGTTTCAATGAACGATTGTTCGCTCTAATGATAGCTGCTGTATTAAGAATACGATCTAGTAACGCTTCCCTCGTTTCCACTTTAGTAGCATAAACTAACGACTTCATCCATCCCCAAAGGCAAAAATCGAGGGGAGTGAGATCCGGTGATCTCGGTGGCCAAGGATGCGGACCGCCTCTGCCAATCCAACGATCGCCGAAAGTGGTATTCAGAAAATTCTGTACATTATTAGAATGGTGAGGAGGCGCTCCATCATGTTGGAAGATAATTCGTTGTCGAATATTTAAAGGTTCTTCGTCCAATATTTCTTCTAAATGGTCTTCTAAAAAACGTAAATATCCTTGTCCAGTAAGGCGCGCATCTAATACGAAAGGACAAAATAATTGATCATTTAGAATACCGCACCAAATGTTAATGCTAAATCGATGTTGGAAATTGTGTTCTATCGTAGGATGGGGATTTTCGTCCGACCATCGATGATTATTGTGGCAATTGTTAATTCCATCTCGCGTAAATTGAGCTTCATCCGACCACAAAAATGTCATTACACAATCTTCTGTTTTCCCGAATCCAACGACAAAATTGTAGCCTTAAAGGATAATCGCCTTCGTGGAGATATTGTACTTTTTGCAAATGATAAGCGTTCAAACCCTGTTGTTTAAGTGTTTTCCAAGCCATTGTTTGTGGTATTTCAAATGGAATTGCAATGCGTCTTGTACTTATCTCTGGATTTTCGTCTACCACTTCCAGAATATCTTCTTCAAGTCCAACAGCGATTCCGTGTTCTCTTTCAGAAACAATACTTGCACTTGGAAACGTCCCAGTTTCGCCGGCATGTGTAAAAACAGTTTGAAATACTCGCTTGTTAGGAATTCTTCGATTCGGAAAACGACGTCGATACTCCTCCACTGCACGAACATTACTACCATTACAGAACCCATAAACAAATATCATATCGGCATATTCTTTATGACTAAATTTGTGGGGCATTTTTACAACTTCATAAAACTAATGTTGAACAACTGTCACTTTGAGATTTGACATTTTAAGAAAAAGTCAATGATCCCTGAAACAAATGAAAATCGGACTTAAACATATGAGCTTATTTTGCTTAGTTTGGCTTCCTCGACATGTCCTCAAAATATTGCCACTTCCTCCCGAATCACCCTGTATATATTGTAAAGGCTTATGTTAAATACTAGAACGCGTTGGTCAGTCTACGTCTGGCCCTGCCAGCGTAAAGAATGGGTTAACAATAAAAATGCTTGCTTAAGCTGGTAGCCAGCCGACGTCCGGCCCTGCCAGTTAACAATACAAATGACAGATGTTCTCACTTGTTCTGTGTGTTTACGTTTCTTTACTTCTCCTTTTTTTTCTTGAACGCCGTTATTATTATACAAAACAGTATTTTTCAATACTAATTAGCCATTGTTAAACGAAGTTTACAGTAAGTACAGTGTTTCCAATTAATCGAAAATGGTAATAATTATGTTTGTAAATTTTAGGTTATGTATACCCTTGAACACAACACGTTTATTATTGAATCTTATTTCCGCAATGGCCAACGCAATGAGGATAATGGTGAATGGAAATATTCAGGAAATTTATGTGTAAATGAATTCGTTAATCGGTTCCCTGACGTCGACTTTGATTACGATAATCTGAGCAGGCATGTAAAGCGTATCGTACATCGTTTCCAAACAACAGGTAGTGTTGATGCAGGAAAATCTCCTGGAAGACCAACCGTTTTAACTCAGGACACATTAGAGGATATACAGGCACGCATCTTACACAGCCCTAAAAAACCATTAAGACAGTTAGCGCAACAAACAGGTGTGTATTTTTTATCCTATAAATTTTTGTATAAACAAATTATTTTAATTTGTAATTGCAGGGTTAAGCTATGGAACGTGTCAAAAGGCAGTAAGACGAAAACTGCATTTACACCCATATAAAGTTTCAGTAATGCAAGAATTACTTCCTCCTGATTATGAAAAGCGTGTGCAGTACTGCAATTGGTTTAACCGAAGTTTAAATAACGATGAAATGCTGGATTCAAGTTTCTTTTCAGACGAAGCGTGGTTTCATCTGACCGGTTACGTAAATAAACAAAATTACAGGATGTGGTCTGCTCATAACCCTGGTGAATTTTTACAAACTCCACTGCATCCAATAAAGATCGGCGTTTGGATTGCTATGTCAAGGAGACGCATAATTGGCCCTGTGTTTTTTGAAGATACCGTAACAGCTGACCGCTACATCACAATTCTAGACAGATTTATTAATGAACTTCACGATGATGAGTTACGTCAGGGATATTTTCAGCATGATTGTGCACCTGCACATACAGCCCTTCGAACACGTCAACATTTACAACAATTTTATGATGATCGTATCATTGCATTTCCTCCACGGTCACCCGATTTGACAGCCCTGGATTATTTTCTATTTGGGCATTTAAAGAACACGATCTATCAGACCCCCATGCACACACTTGAGCAACTGAAGGATGCGATTACTGCCGCTACTGCAAATATAACTGTGCAACAGCTACAAAATGTTTTTAACAGCATGAAAAGAAGAGTTCAGTGCTGTATCAACAATAATGGAGCTCATTTCGAACATGAACTGTAATAATTACTGATTAGAGTATAATTTAATTTTGTAAAATTTAATATTCTAATTATTAACCTTAATTAAAACTGATTGCAAATAACTTCTTATTGTCATAATGGTTTTCCTATTTTGAATCTACCATAAATTGCTAAATTCATTTCATACATGACAGCAGATGTCTATGATGACAGTTGGAGGATGTAAATATTGATATACTCGCTGTAGAAAGTAGTTTTTTTCGGACAACCTTTCTCGATCTCCCGGTATATAAAGTTTGGTTATGTTATAACTGTCGAGAAATGAGTAGCGGAAATTCCAGAAATTTGTAAAAGTTGTCTCCACATTGCAATGGATTATTCGAAGAATTTAGTTTTAAGCATCGGAGCGCAGATAATTCACATTTACTACAACCGTGTTACTTTATCGTACAAAAACTATTATTTAGCATAATTACTTAAATTTAATTGCACGAAATTATTAATGAGGTATGCCGGAAATATCGGTTATTGTACCAATATACAAGAAAGGGGACCCGAGGGAATGCTCCAACTATCGGGGTATATCCTTGATTTATGTTGCATGTAAAGTATGTGAAATTGTCCTAGAACAAAGATTACGGAAACTAATCGAAAGAAAACTTCATGAGGCACAGAGTGGTTTCAGACCTGGTCACTGCACGCAGGACCACATTTTGACTAAAAAAAATTTAGTAGATAAGCGCCTAATATAATAATGAAATATACATGTGCCTAATAGATATGGAGAAAGCCTCCGACAATGTCGAGGCAAACAATATGGATCACCCCAGAGAATGAAGGTGTAGACAGTGGAAGCAATTAAATCAATATACAAGGAAACATATAATTAAAACAAATAATCAAGAATCTGAAAAATTTCGAACAACAAAATGAGTAAGGCAGAGGGGAGTCCTCAGCCCCCTACTATTTATTACGTTAATAATAAAATAATAAAGAACTAGAGTGGTAAAAGTAAGAAAATAAATGCAGGCTAATATAAAATGCGTGATTGCAGATGATATCATGATAATGGCCAATAGTGAAAAAAACCAGCAGATATTGTAAAGGATTATGTTATATTATTGTGATTATTATTTAATAAATCAATACACACCCTATACATATTTTTATTTTAAAATCAAGTTTTTACTGATTAAAAACAAATAAATAACCGTAGCAATGGGTTCATTGACTCAGTGTTTTGCCCTTTATGTATTGTGCACATCTGCAAGTTAATAAATTATGGCTAGCTCATTTTTTCTATAGGCATGGACTCAAAATCTGGTTGGGTTCACCTATTTGTTCAAAATAAAAAATCCCCGTGATACGCCACTGGGCTATGAAATTTAGAAGTAGCAATTGCGCAATCGCCGCGCTGTCAATAATATTTATCAGCAAATCGATTCTACGTGCAGTTCATTTCTGTGTGATTATAGTGAATTCAAAAGTAAATCCATGAACAAATTAACAGGTAATTCAAATCTCGCGCTTTATTAAGCGTCCCTAATCGTGTTTTTTTTTATCTATTTACTTTAGCTAGTTCTACTTGGGCCCCACGTTGGGCGCCCTGAATGCTGCAACTGCTGTGCTGGCCTCGTTCACACCAGACGGAACTGCTGACACCCTCTCTCAGGCTCTGGAACTTGGCTGAAGCCCGCAACTGGTGCTCGAAGACTGGATCTGGGCTGCCAATGTTGTCGGAAGCGGTCACCGGAGAAAATATTTTCAATGTGATGGATTTTTATACCCACACTCTCACATGTGCACTGTAAACTGCTGATTAGGCCGGTATAATTTTTATTAATTTATTTTAATGTTAAATGGTATAAACTTTAAATAAACTGGAGACACAAATTAGCTTGTCAGAAATTAATTTATTTCAATTGTTTCTCCTCTTCTTTAACAACAATTGCCTATCTGACTACATAAAAAAACGGATGTTAACTGAATACAATGCAATTACTTATACTCTAATTTTCAACTTAATTAATAAAACTGTACATAATCTTACTTTCTAAATTATTGTTTGTTCATGTTTGTACTTTATCTAAGTTCTAGCGCCACTCACGAAGTTTTATTTTAATTGTCTGTTCACTTGTGTCATTACACTGACTCATTTTATAAACACAAATCTTGTCCATTTCCTGTAGTGTGATATTCTTGTAGTTTATAAAACCTGTCTGAATTTCACCAATCTTCACATGTTACTGCTCCATTTTTTTATAGCCTTATTCGAACTATTATTGTGCTCTTTTTGCACTGTATTGAACATTCTGTCCTTCTTACCTTTATTTAAAAAGTTCATAGAACTGTACTTATTCAATTATACTGACATGTAAATTTATTTAACCTGCATGTAATAAATCCCTTTGGTGATAGATTTGTTGAATTATGATTGGCTTTATTTTGCACCAACCTCTTAATTTATGTTAATTGATAAAACTGTGATTCTAATTTACGATTTGAGCTCTGCCTTATTGCCATTTATTCTAAAGTAGTTTCATTTAATATCGGCAATGCTTGGCCGATGTAATCATAAATTAAAATTTCTAATGTGACTTCTTGCAGTTGCCTGCTTACCCCAGCTCTGTGCTTTTATTGACTTGCTTTAATTATTGATTCTGCAAGCAGAGTTGTGTAACGGGCTAAAGACCATTTCAATATATGGATTAGGGAGCTAGAGAGGCAAGGTATGAAAATAAATACAAACAAGACAAAATCCATAGTAATAACAAATGACACAGAACGGAAAGTAAATACCCAGATCAACAATAACATAGTTGAACAAGTTGAGATCATTAAATATCTGGGAGCAGTCACAGATATGACAGGAAGTTTGAAGAAGAAATTAACAACGGAATAACGGTAGCATCAAAGCGATTTCATAGCATAAAAAGAATAGAGTAAGAAAACTAAGATGATGGTTTAGAAAACATTATACTTGTCAATGCTGTTATATGGCTGAGAATATAATTCATGTATCACGTGACGCTATTTCATCCAATGAGGTGCATGCAAATGCCTAGTTACACATTATCACAGCGGTAGTAATTTATTTTCGTAATTGTTTTTAGGGGTGATCATAAATGGTTGTGATTTTTTTCTTAGGTTGGCACTGTTAGTGTTGGTTACCCTGCTGTCAATTTTAAGTCCGTGTCAAATTCGACGTTAGCAGGTTAGGTTTTGGGTCAGTTTGTGTTAAAACTGACGGAAAATCTAACCTGCTAACCTCGAATTTGACATAGACTTAAAATTGTCAGCAGGGTAACCAACATTAACTGTGCCAACCTAAGAACAAAAAGTAAATATTTGATATTTTGCATTTCATTCAATATATTCTCTTTCCAAATATAATTCGTGTAATGATTAATGATCGATGATTTTTTACTCGTTAAAACCGAAACAAATTTAACTCGTGCTACGCACTCGTTAAATTTAGGTTCTGGTTTTAACTCGGAAAAAATCATCGATAATAATCATTCCACTTGTTATATTACAACTGAGAGTCATGGGTTTTGACTGAAAAGATGCATAAGAAAATACAAGTCGCAGAGATGAAGTATCTGAGAAGGGCTGCAAAGGTGACAATTATGGATAAAATAAGAAAAGATATTATTATTATTATTAATGCCTTTATTATTATTTTTTCAACTACAAAAAAACATTTATTTATATCTGTGGCAAAGTTCAGCCTCCGCTGCTCTTCCAGTATCCCTTTGCTCCTTCACTTAACCCCTTTGCTCTTCCACTTAACTCCTTTGCTGTTCCACTTAAAGCGCTAAACAGAATACAACGTTCCCAACCGTTCCTATGCGTGAAAACACGCCTACACTTTTCAACAGGAACAGAATGAGCGCTGCTTAGCGTTGTAAACATAACCTTAAAAACACAACATAACCTACAAAAACTAACGCTGCAGTGTTTGTAGTTAGCTTCACGATGGATGATTTTGATGTTTTTATACTATTTTATAATCTGTACTTATTGTATTTAATAACCCTAACGATCAACCTGCAAAATAAGGAATATAATAATACCATAGCTTTTGCTTATTTTGGATAATCTGGTATTTTTGGTTATGTTTGGGTAGCGTTGACAGTTCACGGCATTGGCAGCGTCACAAGTAGAAAGTTGATCAACTTCAGCAGTGTAAAGCGCTGACGCGCGTTCGTTCTGTGCAGTGCTACCGCTTCACCATATGAGCGAACTTAGGTTTGACATTTGGAGACAGTCGAGAGCGGTAGAGAGCGTCTATTCTGTTTCACGCTTTACCCCAAGATTAGGAATGGACTCGAGATTGAAAGTGCTAGGAAATACGTCGAAATTAGACAATAACAATGGTGGGGACACCTAAAACGAATGGATGAAAAAAGACAAGTAAACAAAGTATGGGGAGCCAAGAAAACTGGACGGAGAAGAAGAGATAGATAATCACGCCATTTATTGGAGAGGTTAGTCGTGTTCTACAACATCTCCAATAAAATGAGAATAAGATGAAGGAAAGGTAGACCACGCAATACATGGAACAATGAAGTTGGAAAACTATTAAATAACAGAGAGGTATCGTGGAAGAAAACCGAGAGACAGAAAAAAATGAAGGAAAATGGTGAAGGAAGATAAATGGAAAGTGTAATATTTAAGAAATAAATTAATCCTCTGCACTAACAGTAGATGAGGAATAGATGATACAGTGTGTCCCCGATTGAGTTCACTATAGGTATAATTGACAAAAATTTTTACAATTTTATTTTGATGTTTTGGGATTCCGCCCTGCTTGGTCTGAAGAGAATTTTAAGAATATTTACAGTTTTTGAAAACACAAGTTGGCCTTGACAGTGAAGCAAAAACTATTTTCTTTTCAGGTAAACTACCCTTTCTGTTCATGATACGGAAAAATTTTACCAAGAAAAGTTGTTCAGAATGATAAATTATGGCCCTATACAAAATTTCAGGAAGATCTACCTACTTAAATTAAACCGTTAAAATTGTACCCCTTTATTAAAAAATACGGTTTGATTTAAGTAGGTAGAACTTCCTAAAATTTTGTATAGGGCCATAATTTTCCATTCTGAACAACTCTTCTTAGTAAAATTTTGTCGTATTATAAACAAAAAGGGTAGTTTACCTGAAAAGAAAATACAATAGTGTGTCCCAGGATTGATGTTACAAGAGGTGAGATGGACTAAACATTTTTGAATTTTATTTTAAGGTTCTGGGATTCGGTCCTGCTTGGTTTGAAAAGAATTTTAAGAATATTTTCAGTTTTTGAAAAACAAGTAGGCCTTGGCAGGGAAGCGAATACTATTTTGTTTTCAGGTAAACTACCCTTTTTGTTCGTGATACGGCAAAATTTTATTAAGAAAAGTTGTTTAGAATGATAAATTATGGCCCTATGCAAAATTTCAGAAAGATCTGTTGAATTAGAAAACACTGTTATTTTTTAGATAATGGTATTTGATTTTCAGGTAAACTACCCTTTTTGTTCATGATACGGCAAAATTTTATTAAGAAAAGTTGTTCAGAATGAAAAATTATGGCCCTGTACCAAATTTCAAAAAGATTTGTCGACTTAGATGAAACCGTCATTTTTAATAAATGCAATTTGTTTAATCTAAAAAATAACGGTTTAATCTAAGTCGACAGATCTTTTTGAAATTTGGTACAGGGCCATAATTTTTCATTCTGAACAACTTTTCTTAATAACATTTTGCCGTATCATGAACAAAAAAAGTAGTTTACCTGAAAATTAAATACAATTGTCTAAAATAATAACGGTTTTTTCTAAGTCGACAGATCTTTCTGAAATTTTGTATAGGGCCATAAACTATCGTTCTAAACAACTTTTCTTAACAAAATTTTGCCGTATCATGAACAAAAAGGCTAGTTTACCTAAATAGAAAATAGTTTTTTCACATTTTTCATGGCCGACTTAATTTCTAAAAATTAAAACTCTGCTTAAAATTGATTTCAGACCAAGCAGGGCGGGATCCCAAAACATTAAAATATAATTGTGAAATTTTTTGTCAATTATACCTATAGTGAACTCAATCCGGGGACACACTGTATATACAGATTATCCGAAATCTGTTTGGAACATAGGAAATTAATGAGTGCGACAAGCAAGACATACACAAAATGAGTAGCAGGACAAAGATAGAATGTAATCATGGCTAGGTAAATTTTTAAACTAAAATTAACTCAATAAAACAAACAAACGCTTCTATCAAATATTTTATGTGTCATTAAGAGTATAAAGTGAGGTTTAAATAATTAAAATAATTATGTGAATAGTAAACAATAGTATATTTAAACCTCACTTTATACTCTTAACAACAGCTAAAATATGTGTGTTTGTTTGTTTCATTGACTTAATTTTAGTTTAAAAATTTACCTAGCCATGATTACATTCTATCTTTATCCTGCTACTCATTTTGTTTATGTCTTCCTTGTTGCACTCATTAATTTCCTATGTTCCAAACAGATTTCGAACAATCTGTATATACTAGCGGATCCGACACACGTTGTCCTACCCACTGCCTGCTGTTAGCGAGTTCAGAAAGCGTTTTTTTTATATACAAATTTTCGATTTTTTTCATTTAAAAAAACATTGGGGGTGGTGGGGGGAGGGGTGACATTTTGGGGTTATATGTTCTGATATGCAAGAAATCTTTAAAAAAAAATTTTGTCAAAATTTTAAAAATTCCTAGAATCCCATTGCAGCGCTACGTACTGGGTCCAATTGTGAATTTAAACTATCCAGGGACTCACTCAAACGCACACAAAAATTTCATCAAAATCGGTCCAGCCATTATATATTGTTATGATACATAAAGAGCAGTTTTGGATGAAGATAAATGTAAAAATAGAATTTGGAAGATCAATACAATCAACTTAGAAAAGTTAAAAAAAAAATGGTCGTTTAAATGAAAGTCATTAATAGAATTTGAATTTGAGCACTTGAGTATTCTATAGTGGCCTTGAAAGTGATAAGGTAAATACATGCTCATATTACAGTTGACCAATACAATTTCTATTAAAATAATATGATGAAGTAGGTAGAACTCAAATAAGTTTAATTTGTAGATGGCATGAATAATTGTAACATAGGATCTAAGGAGATTTTGTTATGATTATTAGAAAATAACAACTCAGAAAATAAAATGTACTTTTGATATGATTTTTCGATTTTAATAAAAACAGAAATTTTACCCCAATTTTTAATATGTAAGTTATTGAAATACATTTAAAAAGAGTTTCAACAAATTTACGAGGGTAAAATAAAATGAAATATTAAGAAGATTATTATAACAGTTACTGAAGAGAATTTGGAAGGTTCTATAACTAGATACAAGCAAGCAGAAGAAGCAAGAAGAAAATAAGATTTGAATGGAATTGGTTTATTTTAAATAATACCATTGATAAGAAGTTACATTGGTTAAAAAGTTGTTAATTGCTGGATATGTTGGGGGAGTGCTGAGGACGTGTGGATTTATAAACGGAGGATAGCAGAGGAACGACTAGACTCAGGCGATTCTTTTGGTTACTGATGATAGAGATTGCTAAAGTACGAGCTAAGAAAGAAGAATATTAATTAGGGATCATCTGTGATAGTAGCAAACTTGCCGTGAAGCCGTTAAAACGAGGAAAGCTCTGGAAGGTGACAGCAGCATTGGTGAAGTAGAACGGGGCCATTCCTGCTAGCAGCTAAGGGTTTGACAAGTTGACAGCTGTTTGTCAGTAAGCAGTGCATCACAGCAGGACTAATTGGGGATCCGGGCTGTGGATATTAGGAGTACTGTCTTGGAGGTGACATTGAAGCAGGGAGAGTAAGATCAGTTCAAGGTGGGTTTTTAGTTTGTTCTATTGAAGCTATAATAAATAAAATACAATTATAAAAAAGTGTAATAAACTATAATCAAATACTTACCGTATAATATTGAGTCAATAAGAGGTAAATATAAGTTATATTTGTCATATTTGATTGAAAATATTAGTAGAGCACTGTTTGACGTACAAGGTGACAGTTCACGTCATTAAATAATATAGTCATTATTAGAAAAAAAAATCAATTAATAAGCAACTAGATAATCGAACCAACTCTGAAAAGAGTCTCAAGGCGCTATCATTTTTAATAAGAGATTAATATTGAATTTCAAACTATATAATTCAAGTTAGAAAAATAGTAGAGCAGTCACTACAATATAAAGATATACATAAATTTAAAAGTCTTTAGTACGCCACCGATGTATCCTGTCATTTTATTTAAATCAGGTTAACAAGTTAATGTCAGTTTGATAGATGTCAAAAATTGTTACCAATATGAATCTCATAAATTACTAGATTCGAATATTAGTTTTGTTTTTTTTTGCCTACACAGCTACAAATTATTCTGCTGTGCTACCAATAAAAATTAACATTCGCGGTTATGAACTGTTAATGTATCTCTTTTCTGTATTGAATTACTATCTTTTAATATTGTTATTTTGTTAATAGTTGTTTTTACTAATGTATAGTGTGTCCCAGGATTGATGTTACCAAGAGGTGAGATAGTCTAAAAATTTTTTAATTTTATTTTAAGGTTCTGTGATGGTCCTGCTTGGTTTGAAAAGAATTTTAAGAATATTTTCAGTTTTTGAAAAACAAGTAGGCCTTTACAGGAAAAGATGAAACTAGCGAGAGACTGGAGAGGATGGAAAAAATGGATAGAAGAAAAATGAACAACAAACTCCGACATCATCAGGGCATAAGGAGGAAGGAGAAGAAGAAGAAGAGAAATGGAGCAAGCAGCAAAAAAATGGGCCTACAAGTCAACGAACAGAAGACGAAACATATAAAATATGGAAGAAACAATGAAAACAAAAACCAAAATCTGCAAGTCGACAACTACAACTTTGAGAGCACAAGCAAATACAACTACCTGGGGACACAAATAAGTAACTCAAGTCGAAGTAATGAAGAAATCAAGGCAAGAATCCAAGCAGGTCATAGGGTATATTATGCAACAAGTACCTATTAAAAGATAAGACGTTAAAAAGGGATACAAAATTAAAAACATATAATACATTAATAAGGCCTGTGGTGACATATGCCATGGAAACACGATGCATAAGAAAAAAAGAAGAACAGCTAAGAATATTCGAACACAATATACTGAGGACAATATTGGGACCAAAAAAGACAAACAAAAACAAATATAGAGTGCTAATGAACTTTGAAATACAGAAAGAAATAAACGAGAAAGACATAGTAAAACACATAAAAGCACAAACAATAGGATGGCTAGGCCACATAACACGAAGTGAGAGAAAGAGAGCTATAAAAGCAACAACGGAATGGAAACCGAGTGAGACAAGAAACAAAGGAAGGCCCAGATTGAGATGGATAGACGAGGTGGCAGAGGATTTAAAAATAATGGGAGTGAAAAACGGAAAAGAAAAAGCCATGAACAGAAAAACGTGGAAAAACTTAGTCGAGAAAGCAAAAACCCACCAACTGTTATGAAAAAGTAAAAATCACGAGGAATCCCAGAAAAAGGATCAAGGAAGTTCCTTTTGGAACGGCCAAAACCCAAATGGGTTGCGGAGCCTTAGAAGAAGAAGAAAAAGAAGAAGAGCTGTTGGCATGGCAGGAGATTGTGAAAGGAACGCATTCCTTTTTTGTCAAAACGTTTTTGTAGGTTTGCGTCGCTGTCTGTAAAATTTTTACTTTCATTTTGAAAGATGACTAACACTGTGTCATGGCTGCCTCCAATACCGGAAAGGGTTTGCTCTTGGTAATCAAAATTGTCTATTTCTGCTCGTATTGGTACATTCGGTTTAATTTCTTTAGGAAGGGGTACGCCATTGCCCCCGGAGTAGCTTCTTGAAGCAAGTACCACGTTATGTCTCTCCAACGCATCATAACTAACAGTCATTCCAAGACGGTTCATAATCTTAACTAACAATTTAGAGCAAGTCATTTCATGAATAGTTTGTGCCAATACAACGTGCAGAGAGGTACTCTTAATGCCATTGTGTATTAGATAAAATAGTATCTGGAAAACTGCTATACATTTCAACTGTACTTGGAGGAAAGTCTGGTAGCACGGAAACATAGCTGAGCAAAATTTTGACTAGGAATTCGGTACCTTGTTCTCTGCTGCTATAATCGATTTAAATAGATCTTTTGCGTTGCAGTCTGTATTTTCTAAACCAAAGTCATAGCTTTTAATATCACTGCGCAAGGTTTCAGCACATTTTTTAATAGAATCTAAGTTGCAAATTTCTTCTGCTAGTTTAGTTACAGTTATTTAATTTCAAAATACCATTTGTGAAACAGATGGATCCTTCGCGTAAGTGAAATAAATTCTATCACCAAAGTGCTCTGTAAGTAAACTTTTCATCTTACGATTTGAAATATGCATTTCGCTGGACAAATATTTTTCGTTGAATTCATTGCGTACGTGTGCAATTGGATATCCTCTGGTTTCGAATTCAAGTGTAGCCAAAAAGTGTTGTTAAGATTTTCGTACGCTCTCAGAACCAGCGGTTTTTTCGGCTGCATCTTTTTCAGTATCTCTCTGATAATTCAAAAAATATTTCCCTTTACAGTTTTTGTGACAGTGGACGTCTACAGCAAGAACAACTGTTTACATCTTCCAATGTACCTACTCGCTGAAAAACTGTATCAAGGTAAAATCGAGATGCTCTAAGTAGTTGCTCTGCTCTGAACTTCTCACAAACATGGTACAGTTTCGAGTCTCCTTTTACTTTCAATTGGTTACACACTACAGACGTTTTAAATTGTAATCCACTAGATCCGAGTTCTACTCTTCTGCCACTGTTGTTGGGTGCCAGTATTACGTTCCTCTTCCAAACTTGATTCTTCAGCGTCTTTTTCTTGTTTTTCTTCTGCTCGTTTTCCCTTAGTATGTAAGGTCTGTAGCAAACCATGTGATATTTTATGCTTTTTTCATCATCAAAGCTTTGCAACACATCGTCCCCAATGTATTCAGACGCAATTTTTATGTTTTTTATATCGTTTTCGCTTGAATACAATTGTAAAGAACGTTTCACTTTTTGGCAGAAAATGCACAAGTTAATGTCTTTGCCAACGTCCCTGTGTCTCTTCCTAGGATTAACCAGCTTCACTGAGTCACTCATCTTCTTTTACTTGAAGTTTAATTCACTACCTGTCACAAAAAGAAGAGGATTATTATGTAATTACAATAAAAACACCATGAGTATTGTCTAAATTCCTTGGCGAGCTGAAAATTTAAAAACCTTAGTGTATTTCAATACCTATTGGATTTACCAAAAAAATTGTAATTACAAGATTTGCTTATCTTCAAAAAAGGAGTAAGATGAGCTTTATAAAATTTAAATCGGACCACTGGGTACGGAGATATACTTAAACAAAAAATCAAGTAATATGGCGGCCATTTTTAAATATGGGGACTGAACGACCATGATCTGGAGAATATGACCTTCTTCTCTTCTCTCACTATGCCCTTATGCCCCAAACGTCGGGTTTGGATTCTCTTATCCATTTTTTCCATTCCTGTCTGGATTTGGCCAGTCTTCTCATCTCTTCTTCTGGTTTTCCTCTCTTTGTTCCTATTTCGTTTATCCTTCCTATCCATGTTTTCTTGGGTCTACCTCTCTTTTTCTTATAGTTTGATTTTGCTAATATCACTTTTTGGTTAGTCTGTTCTGGTCCATTCTTAAGATGTGGCAGTACCAGCCCAGCTGTCTGTTTTCTATTTTCTTCATTATTGGTTCCTGTTACAGGGTGTTTCTGATGTCCTCACTTCTGATTCTGTCCAATTTAGTGATATCCGATATTTTTCTGAAGTACTTCATTTCACCAACATTTAGGGGGGATTCAGGTTTCTTTTGCAAAGTCCAAGATTCACAGCTATATGTAATAGTTGGTAGCGTAATGGTGTTATATACTCTCAATTTTGTATCCTTGTCTATTTCTTTCATTCCTACTATCGTTCTGTTAATACTATAGTATATTCTTGTTGCTTTTTTTAGTTTGTTGTTTATATCCATATCTGCATTCCCGTTACTAGTTATTATATTGCCCAGATATTCGAAACAGTTAACTTTTTCCACATTTTCCGTTTATCTGTATACTTAAATTTTCTCTCTCTTCGTTCTTGTTTACGATCATGTGTTTTGTTTTCTTCGTATTAATGGTCATTTTTAGTTTAGTTATTTCTTGTTGCCATATCCTTGTCAGTGATTGCATTTTTTTCCTGTTTATTTGCTATTAGTACGATGTCGTCCGCATAGAGGAGGGAGTCTACTGTTACTGGAAATAGTTTCCAGGATCCTATAATTGTTTTATGATCTTTTTATCTTTTTCTTGTATTTTTAATTAATCTATCCATTATAATTATAAATAATAGAGGGCTCAGGCTATCTCCCTGTTTTATTCCTTTGTCTAGTTTAAATAGGGCAAGAGAAAACCAAGAAAGAATTATGATAATTGGGGACTGGAACGCAAGAGTGGGCAGAGATGTAAACAGAGGCCAAGGAAGCATAGGAAGCCATGGAGAAGAAACCCTAAATAAAAATGGAAGAACCATGTTAGAGTTTTGCCAAACAAATGACCTACTAATAGGTAACACATTTTGGTGCCAGGATATGGAGGAAAAATACACGTTTGTAGCCGAGGAAAGGCACGCGAGAAGCTTAATCGACTACATAGTCTACACAAGAAATCTTGAAGAAATGGTTGAAAACATAAAAACAGAAAAAGAACCAGAGCTTTCAACACAACACAGGATGGTCACAGCAAGACTAAAAGATAGAATCATCAGAATAAGGGAAAACAAGAAATACTATAAAATAAAAATAAATAAATTCAAAAGGGTTGATATACAAGAAGAATATAAAAGAGAAACTAATAGAAGATTAAGAAGATACGAGGAGACGAAAACAGACTGGTCGGTGGAAGAAAGATGGATCATATTCAGGGACAGTATAATTGAAGTAGCAGAAAAGATTTGTGGAGTTAAATGCAAGAATGGGAAAAACAAAAGAACCAGATGGTGGAATGAAGAAGTAAGGGAGGAAGTAAAAAAGAAGAAACAGGCATGGAAAAAATATCTAGCAACCAAAAACGAACAAGATAAGAATGAATACATTAGATTGAGGAGAAGAGTAAAGATAACTGTCAGAAAGGCAAAAAGCGAAACATGGGAAGAGTACGGAAAGGAACTGCAGGAAAGCTATTTAACAAACAACAGGAATTTTTGGGCAAGAATAAGAGCAATGAAAGGCAAGAAAGGAAAAGAAATAATGGGAATAAAAGATAAAGAGAATAATCTACAGGTAGACATCAACAACATTGTTAAGGTATGGAAGGAATATTATGAGGATAAGTTTGACAAAATAACAGAAGAACAGGAAATAAATAATGAGCAGGAGGAGGAAGAGGCACAAGTAGAAAATATAAGTCTAGAAGAAATAGAACAGGCAATAAAAAATATAAAAACAGGGAAGGCAGAAGGGGAAGACAAAATTGAACCGGAAATGATTAAATACTTAGGAGAGGATGGAATAAACTGGCTATGGAGGTTATGTAGAAGAGCATGGGAAACGAGAGAAATACCAACGGACTGGGAAACAAATCTGATAGTACCTATATACAAAAAAGGGGAACGAGCACAATGTGGAAACTACAGAGCCATATGCCTATCACCGATATGCTTTAAAATCTACACAAAAATAATAGAGAAAAAAACGAGACAATTTGTAGAGGAGGAAATAGTCGAAGAGCAGGCAGCATACATGCCAGGAAGACAGACAAACGAAAATATATTCATTATAAGGAATTTGATGGAAAAGGTACTAGAAAACGGGGAAGAACTCGTCTTGACATTTATAGATCTCAGGGCAGCATTTGACTCGATTGATAGAGAAGTAGTATGGAAATGCCTGAATGAAACTCGTACCCCGAAAACACTCATACAAGTAATACGTAGCACGTTCAAAAATGTTAAAGGAAAGGTGCAGATAGGAGGAGAAAGGTCAGATGAATTCGCATGGAGGAAAGGAATTAAGCAGGGGGATAGTCTCAGCCCTCTTTTGTTCATAATAGTAATGAGTAAATTAATTCAAAACACAAGGGAAAGAACAAAACAACTACAAACACTAATAGGGTATCGAAATCTAGAGCCGGTAAAAGTAGATACACTAATGTACGCAGACGATATAGTGCTAATAGCAGACACAAGAAATAAGATGCAGAAACTAGTGAACATATGGACAGAAGAAATAGAACGAATGAAAATGGAAATAAATACAGAGAAAAGTAAGATAATGGTGATAAATAAGAAGCATGAAGACAAAACAACAGTAAAGTGCAAGGGCACAACATTGGAGGAAGTGACAACCTATGAATATTTAGGGAGTCTAATAACAAATGATGGCAACATAGACGCAGAATTAACAAACAGAGGGAGGAAGTCAACTAAACTCTACTATGCATTAAGACCACTGTTATCGAAGAAGGAACTGAAACAAGAAACAAAAGTAAGAATCCATAATGTAATAACTATCCCAACACTATTATACGCATGTGAAAATTGGACGATACAGAAGAAACACGCAGGGAAGATAGAAGCTATGGAAATGAAGCACTTACGAAGAATAGCTGGGAAAACAAAGTGGGATAGACTAACTAATAGAACAATAAGGGAACCTATTTAACCTGGAACTGTTTAAAAAATTAATCAACTTTTTAATTTGTGTCAGGATAAATAGGTGCACGCCCTGGATGCCTTCCATTAAATATTCTAGTTACTTCTCTATTGGATATTGCATTTTCACCAGTAATTCTAATTATTTCTACTTTCTCAGCTACAGTTAAACGTAATTCAGCCATTATTAAAAGCTAATGACGTTTGCAACAATAATAAAAATGTTGTTTCTTCATGGCACCATTTGATGCCAAAATTAAAAGTTGAAATTTGGGACTTTGACAAATTTATGGATAAAAATTAAAAATTCGAATTATTAAAGGAAAATCGGTATCTGGGGTATTCTTTTGATTCTAAACAACTTTTCTTAATAACTTTTTGCTGTAACTCTAACGCGATGCAAAATATTGACAATACGACCCATGTTCTTCATCGTAGTAGGTCAGGCTAATAACGTCATTTGCGCTCAAGGACATGAATAGATGCCTCTTGGTGAGTTTTACAACTAGTAAAAAATTCAAATCGATTCATACAAAAACAAAGAAAATACAGGTGTGCTTCCATGTAAAGTGAAACACACTGTATATTCTGTGGGTTTTGTTTCCAAAACGTGTTTCCTATAATTAGGTCATTTACCTGGCAGAACTGGATCATTTTGTTACCATTTTTGTTTTTTATCCTCTCGCCATAGTAGCCTACACAGCCCAACCATCAGTCTACATCATTTCCAACTCGCACGTTCCAGTCACCTATTATTATTATGTTTGGGCATTTTTCTCTTAGTTTGTCGATAGTTGTTTGCAAGATGTTGTAAAATTATTGTACTTTTTATTCTTCTGTGCCATCGACTGGGCCATATATTTGTACTATGTTTACAATTTCTTCAATCTTTAACGTTATTGTAATGATTCTCAAGTTTACAGCTTGATAGTCTATAATTCTTTTGCTTAAATCCTCTTCTATCACTATGCCGACTCCTTTAGTTTTCGCACCCGGCTCTACTCCAGAGTAGAGCATCTTGTATTTGTTATTTAATCTCATTATCCCTCTTCCTCTTTTCCTTGTTTCGCTTAGACCCATAATATTTACTTTGTATTTTTCCATTTCTTCTGTTAGCTCTAATTCTTTTCCATTTATTGATGTGATATTCCATGTTCCTAGTCTTATGACGTCCTTTCTTTAATATTTATTGGTTTTATTTTGCATGTTTATGTTTATTTTATTTTGATTATGTTTGGCTACTTCTATTTTTTCTTCTTTATTTGTTTCTGTTTGAGTCTCTTTATATATCTGTTTGAGTTTTAGGATATTTATTATTTTTTCCGTTTGTTGTGTAATTTTTATTTGTTTTATTATTTCCCCAATCATTGATAATTGTCCGTTTTCATTGCTTTCCGTCATTGAGTGATCCGTCAGATTTCTAGCCCTTTCTAGTAATTTTTTGGGGCGTATTGCTTTCGTCCCGTTATATTAATGTTCTTAGACGTTTTGTTAGCATCGTCATCTGCTATATATGATGTTTCTTTCCTCAGGGGTGTTAGCATGGTCTGTGTAGTTTTTCTTCTTTGAAATTGCCCCTGTGGAGGATTTTACTTCCTCATCATCTGTAGATCTATTCCTTTTCTTATTTTCATCTTCTTCCTTTGAAGATAGTATTTTGTTCCCTGCTACTCCTTGTCCTTCTAATTTCTGTAGTTCCCTGTTTACTAGTAGTTTGTCTTTTATTATTGTTGCCCTTAATCCTTGTTTCTTAGCTTCTTTCAAGTGTGGAATTAGTCTCTTCCTTATCTCTCGTCTTCTTGTCAAGATCCTCATTCACTCCTATTTCAGTTCCTTTCAATTTGTTGAAGTTTAGTAAAATTTCTATTTTTCTTAGCATTGTTGTTATTCCTACTTTTATTGGCCTATTTACCTTTCCTCTACGAATTCCAACTGTTTTTATAGAGTCTATCTCATTATCATTCATTTGTATTCCAATTTTCTTCACTAATTCGTTTTGGAATTTTTCTATTAGGGTTCCTTGGTTTTCGTCGTTCTCTTCAGAGATACCAAAAATTATTAGGTTTCTTTTCCTTGCTTCTGCTTCTAATTTTTCTATTTTTTCTGCTTGATGTCCTCTAATTCTGTTATTTTAACTGACTGTTGTTTCAAATTCTTGTTAGTCTCGTCTATTTTCCCTTCCAATTGCAGCAGTTGGCTCATAATATCTTTTAGTGTTACTTCGCCCATGTTTAGTATAATGGAATTTTGTTAATAGTAGTTAAATCGCTATATTCTTTTCTAGTTATTTTCTCGTTCCTGGCGATTGCGCACCGCGCAAAGAGCGCAGTCCCAGTCGACCTGTTGACGACCATGCTCTTATCGGTGACGCAAAATGGTTCAGTTTATTTCCCTGTAAGTTCCTTAGGTTCTACTCCTACCTTATAAGGTGTTCACGGACCGTTTCTAGGCCTATTCTTATTAAACTAAATTAATGAACTTTATAACGCCCGCAAAACTCTTCTTTATCCTGATCGCTTTCGAATATGCGCTCCTCGTCCGTGTTTAACACCGCGGCCGCGCTCGAATTCGTGTTCGCTTAATTTCCAGTGTTCATTATGTGCTCACAAAATGCACCAATCACATTCGTCGATGTGACGTATGTCGTGACGTCGCGCCAGCTGTTGTGCCGTATGCACTATCTCTGCCCAACACTTCGCACGATTTATAAAGATTTCGCCTTTGTTTAATTACCCGAAGCCCGAACTTCACTCCTTACTCTGTCTACTTTCACTGTTCACCGTTTTTACACACTTCACTTTCATCTTAAACTCATCAAATTATTCACGAGCCAAGGTTGCGCGATTGCAATTTGCTTTCACTAAAGGCA